>CM060954.1:103865946-104025144 GCA_030765055.1 Mantis religiosa | reverse complement strand
GTGACTCAAAATTTGAAGCACGGTGTTTAATTCAGAACTTCCTAAGAATACGAGGATACAATAAAGTCCCGCTTTCCGCAGCTACGATTTTCGAAACGTCTTATTTTCTCACTAATAATTCTAATCATACTTATTAAAAGTCCCAGTGTTGCAGCATTTTTATGTAAATGTATACACCTTAAATTCTTGGAGGGAGGGCTCATGCATAGAGCACAAAAATTCAAATTCATCACACTGTAGTCCGCCCTTCAAGGTGTGGCATATGCTTTTTGGCTTCCCTCATTTCTGATTTAATTAACAGTTAAAACTAATGATAAAAATTCTGTAATTTTGTTATTTCTGATTCCTATTTTAGTAAACTAATGTACATAATAGATATTGGGTTTGAATACGATTAAGAAAAGGACAGTTCAGGATGTGGTAGCTTAGTTAAGAAGTATTTAAGAGAGGCTTAATATAAATGGAAAATTGCCCCTCTGTAAGAGTAGGTTTCAGAGGAACTGCTCGTGAAAACTGTGAAAATTGTCTTTTACAATCAATACACTATTAATATATTAGCTTTCACAATGATTTGCTGTTCTAACTTAGGTTACTTGTTAAACATGCTTTAATAACGATATATCCCCTGTAATCTTGTGGGGTTAAATATATTTTTATTTAGGTTCAACACTTTTCTTTTAAACGTTTTATAAGTAGTAAGTTAATAAGGCATTTTGTCCCTTCTTTTCATTTTAGTCATTTTAAGACCAGTAAATTAAGAACTCGTTTTTGCACTACAAATTTAGGGGCTTACATTTTTGACAGCAAGGAATCATTTGGCTATAAAAATAAATTATGATATATTTGCTTAGGGATGTGTTTGTTATTTATATTTAATTTCGCACCCATATTCCTAATATTTGTTCACCAATTTTCGTTCTATTATTTCGCATAAATTCGCATAATTTTCTGAAGTGTCTCTCCATTCTTTTGTGTCTGTTAGCAATTATCTTATTTATATGAACACTATCTTGATGTTTCAAGCACCTATGTGCTTCATATCGTCTGGAAAAGCTTTTTCACAACTTGAAGGAAAGATAGACACAACGCCAATAGATATACCGCATAAATAAAGAAATTATAACCCTTAAAAGCATGTATTGCTTCCGATAAACATATTGTGCATGTTTATAAATATAATCTTACAAGTTTAATGTTATAGCTACTACTTGATAATCAAGATGAATCTTTAGCTCAATCCACATATTTGGTTGGTAAATAAAACATACAAATGATAGTAATTTTTGAAATTTTGAAGACCGTGTCAGTTAAAGCGAGTAATGACTTAATTTCTATGTTCTTTGCAGGAATACATGAGACAATAAAGATAAGGCAAAATGGATAGAAGTCTTTGAATATTCAGTTTAATAGAATTAGGGATACCTCGGAAGTGTTTTAACTTTACAGGAATCCTTATCTTGTATAAATTATATATTGCTTTCATGAAAATGACATAAACGTTACATGTTTAATAAAACTCATTTTTAGACGTTATAGCTTGGGGTGAGAAAATTTTCTTGAAAATGTGTCGTAAGCTTGAATGACTCAAAACTAAGGTTCATTTTTACGATTCGTTTTTAAGTTAATCTGTTCACAGAGAAGACAGACAGATGAAGCACACACATTCAGATATTTTTCAAACAATTGCTGCTTATTAATTTGGGAAGCTTCAGCACGTCTCTTTCCGATTAGATAGGTATCAACATTAAATATTCAGGTGGAATTCAACAGAAAATTTTAAAAAGCAGGAACTGAATAATCCATTCATGTAAATTAATAAGGTGTATTTCATATTCCCGATGCCACTAAAACAGAAATGGTTTATACATTTCGATCCAAATAAACCTGAACCATTTCAATAGGCCATAACTTTTGAACCAGTAACAGGACACATGTGCATCTTTGGGAGAATATAAAACACAACTGGGAGATTATACTACACCATTTACATTTCAGAGAAAATTTTGCAAGTGTCCTCACCGGCATCTACACACGTTTGCACTCGTCTCACCATATTCTCTGAAGTTTTACGGAGAGTATACTCGCCAGTGCTACTTATTTGGTTTGAATGGATTCCTTGAGACATCAAATTTATGTGGCCTATTCTTGTACACACTATTTCTAGATATTCCCACAAAAATATACGGTGAGGTTAGGTCAGGAGATCAGACCTTTTGTGAGTATTCGATTATCAAAGAAACTGGTTACAAGTTTCATGACGTCATTAGATGTATGGCACGTTCCTCCATTTTGCTGGAAATAACATTCTCTCAATTCGGTATCATTCAGCTGCTCCACAAATGTCTTGAAGATACCCATATAAGCTACAGTATCTACAGTCGTATCAAAGAAAATGGGAACAACGATCCTGGAAGCTGACACGCTCACCATACTCAACATTTTCACCATTTTACCAGAGCCACTGAGGTCATTATATTTTATCCGTTATGGAATATTACGTCAATTGCTTCGAAATGAAGAGGTCTTCTTTTTAGAAGAAATGAACATACTTATATATGTTATTTATCCCGTAAATATCTCAAATATACAGTACTTTAATCAAAAAGGTTGATAATTTTTAAGAAGCTAGAGTAATATGGGGTAGGGAAGATTTTCTGAAATTCTTTGGGTCACATCTGTAACAGATTTCTTCAAATTTTCATTTTGGTTTTATATTCTCACAGACACAGGAGATATATCCAAATTTCCACGAACAGCTCAATAGGGTGTTAATGTTGGCCTTGGTTACCTGTACTAGGGGAGCATGAGTTAGTGTGGAGGTTTAAGGATGCGAGTTGCTCCATTTTTGAAGAGTACACAAGCGGTAAAATCTCTAGAACTCGAACGGAAGTATTTCATAACACACCTTTACCTTCCAAAGTGACCTCTGGGAGTGAGGAAGGAAGGGTAGAAGGGAGAGGAGGACGGAAGGAGGGAGGAAGAGAGGGAGGGAGGATGGGATGGGGGTGGGAGGAAGGGATGAGGTACAGACTCAAAGGGTACCAGATCCCGAGGATACATATGCAAGCAAGAATAGCCCCTTCCCCATTCAAATGGAGCATATCTTGGCGCCCCGCACAATTGCAGTTCCGAGATAACCTTCCAGTTATGGGCCCCGGATATCAGACCACCGAAATGTACAATCCGCTGCACCAGTATTGCTTCATCCTTCAACATTAACAGAAATAAAAGGAAAAAATAGACCTAGGAAGCGATAACATAACATTCTTGGCGGAACAAACTATTTCAGCAAAGGCCTACCGACCCAGATATACCACTAAAATTTCTGTGGCTGGTCTGAAGGGAATCGAACCCGAGAATTCCCCAACGCTAGCCATTCATGTAACCACGAATTTATCTAAGTCGATTGCTATACAGGAAGACTTGAAAATGTAATGGAAGTGAAAGAAAAACAAATTATTTGTTCAGGTATGACTCGAAGAAGTGAGTGAATGTGCAGCATGGCTTATAATATGGGGCACCATACCACAACAGCACTGGGAGGCAAATTAGAGAAAAATGGAATGTCTATAACAGCAATTACGTTTCATGTAAGCTCATTTACATGCGCCTAGACTGTCTATGGACGAGAGAAAACCGAGTTTCGATTTGCTAGGAAAACAGAGTAAAAAATGCAACTAATATAACATTTAAATGGTGCTTTTTATATACCACAACTCGTGTCCTGTTTCCAAAAGGTTCATTCGTTTTGCGGTATTACTTTTGTAACAAACCCATTTTATGCCCGATTCAATGTCTGGGAATCTAACATTGGCTAATGGCTGAATAAAAACAGTAAATGCATAAATGTTTGACTTCCTATTTTCATTGCGGGCATGCAATGTAAAACATTGTATTGGACAAAAAAGAAAGCTATTTTTATCCTCTAACGGTGCTAGCTTTAAACAATGTATAATTTTTTTTCCGAATGATAGAGTCGCCTAGATCCACATGGGTAAAAGGTACAAACATGGCCGATTTAAAATGTGTGGAAAGTATGGGGTATTCTGGCCTATGAAACATGTGACAAGCGGGCCTTGTCTGTCCTTTAGTTAAAAGTCATGTAGTAGATGTCTCTTTCAGCCTAGCAACATTGTTTGATTGTCCAATGCCAATTAAGTTATAATGATAATAATCAACAGACTTCTGCGCAACTTTTGTATATTATTTAGATTAGATTTTTATGGAGCAAATTCCAAAATTTTACATATTACAACTTTTGGCTACATTTATTTGTTATTTACCTTGTTGCTACCTTGGCTTGCATGACACTCTGGTCTTCGCTCTGCCAGGGTGCTCTTAGCCTCCATACCTCCTTGTCACTTAATTAGTCCCATTCTTCCCCCTCATCTTCCTTTCTTATATTCTTTACTTTTCTGGCCCATTTTTCTTTTACTTTCTGCAAGAACTTGCCAATATTTCTTACCTTCTTTTCCTCAATGCCCGTTAACATTTTTATAGCTACTATCCTATTCTCTACGTCCACCCATTTGTTCGGTCTAGCAACATTGTTTGATCGACCAATGCCAATCAAGTTATAATGATAATAATCAACAGACTTCTACACACCTTTCGTTTTAGATTAGATTTTTATTGAGCATACTCCAAAACTTTACAATTTACAACTTTTGGCTACATTTATTATTTTTACCTTGTTGCTACCTCGGCTTACATGACACCCTGGTCTTCTGCTCTGCCAGGTAGCCCTTAATCTCCATACCACACTGTTACTTAACTAGCCCATTCTTCCCCCTCATCTTCCTTTCTTATATTCTTTACATTTCTGACCCATTTTTCTTTTACCTTCTGCAAGAACTAACCAATACTTCTTACCTTCTTTTCCTCCCTGCCCGTTAACATTTTTATAGCTACTATCCTCTTCTTTACTTTCTCCCAAACCTTTATTCTCCACACTGCAACATCCTCGCATTCTGTTACATAGTGTTTTATGCCTTATTTTCCTCCCACATACAATACCAAACTAGTTGGGTAATTAGTTTTATGGAGATGGGCAACCAAACTTTTGAATCGAATTACCGTCTATTTCAGGATAGATATTTAAATCATTTCTAAATTTCAGATTGGGAAACTGTCACACTTTAAATATTGTGTCTTCTAACTTCTGAAGCGTCGATAATCTATGGTGCAAAATAACTCTTTCGTGATAAGAATGAGAAGCTAAGTAGCCGTGAAACTCTGAAGTTTTGAGGGCACTAGGAAGTCGATATGTTTCAAAAAATCCATTTTTTGTTTTTAATATTAATAAATTATACAGATCCTGGGTGTCCATAAATGAATATCGGGGTTTTAACGCTTTATAACATTAATTTTATTAAACTTACAGTAATGAAATATATGTCACATGAAAGAGCAACTCAAACAGTTTTATATACGAGCTTACAAGTGTTCTATGTGAGCACCATTTGTCACACGGCACACATCAAGTCTATAGCTGAGTTCTTCCCAGACGTTGAGCAGTGTGTCTTCAGTAATTGTTGCAACAGCTGCTTCAATCCTGTTTTGTAATTCATGGAGGTCAGCTGGTAATGGAGGTACATACACACGATCCTTGATGAAACCCCAAAGGTAGAAATCGCATGGCGTTAGGTCGGGTGAACGTGGAGGCCACGCATAGCAAGCTCTGTCATTGGGTCCCTTGCGGCCAATCCAGCGGTCGGGTAAAGTTACGTTCAACCATTCGCGTACTGCGTTGTGCCAGTGAGGTGGCGCGCCATCTTGCTGGAAAATGAAATTCTCTGGTTCATATTGTTCCAACTGAGGGAAGAGCCATTGCTCTAGTGTATCAAGGTAGGAAGTACCAGTTACAGTAGCTTCACCAAAAAAGAAAGGTCCGTAAACTTTCCGCCGGGATACAGCACAAAAAACATTGATTTTAGGGGAGTCTCGTTGCACTTGTACGACCTCATGAGGATTTTTTGAGCCCCATATCCGCGCATTATGAGTGTTAACATGTCCACTGAGGTGAAAGGTCGATTCATCACTGAAAACAACATGATCTAGAAAATCTTCATCGTCATTAAACAGCATTACGTTAGCGAAGTTGGCACGTAAACCATGGTCTGCAGGCTTTAGAGCCTGTAACAACTGTAAACGATAAGGACGTAGTTGCAATCGTTTCCTTAAAACTTTCCAAACAGTCGACTTAGCAATTTCTAATTCACGACCAGCCTTCCGAACTGATTTCTTTGGGCTACGAGTGAACGACTCTCTCACTCGCTCAACATCCTCTTCGCTAACTCTTGGTCGTCCCGTGCTCTTCCGTTTACAAAGGCAGCCTGTATCTTCAAACTGATGAAACCATCTACGGATGTTATTGTCACTTGGAGGATCACACCCGAACTTAATGCGGAACGCACGTTGCACAGTAACTACAGATTCGGTCTTTGCAAACTGCAAAACACAAAACGCTTTCTGCTCACTAGTCGCCATCTTTGCTACTACCGCTTTCTAGCGGATCGCGGCGTAAACATTTCACGCACATGCGCACTGGTGCCAACGAATAAAACTGTTTGAGTTGCTCTTTCATGTGACATATATTTCATTACTGTAAGTTTAATAAAATTAATGTTATAAAGCGTTAAAACCCCGATATTCATTTATGGACACCCGGTATAATGCTTCAGCTTTAAAATGATATACATATAGGTTGTTAGCTGCTATTTAAGTCCTTTAATTCGTCAATTTAAACCTGGCAGCGTAATGATACGCCCACTTCCTGAGAATAGTGCTTAATCTTTCATCGTGATTTCCCAAAATCTTGATATTTCATACTTTAGGTGCATGTTTCTCAAAGACTATAAAATATATTGGCACAAAGTTTGTAGTGGTTAATTGCCAGTGTTCCTTGAACACAATCGGCTAACATTAATATTCATGTGATTTATAAAATGGATGAAAACAAATATTCAGTCCTTGAAAATACTATGTCATTTTTTTTGCTCAAAACTAATTAATTTGTCATGTGCATAGTATAAACTATATGTGCTTTTTATTAAGCCGATATTATGAAAGTGTATCGTAGGTTATTTAGGATAAAAACTGTTGCATGTTGCTTTAAATTCCTACAAGTAAAGTGCACCTGAAATATAGGGTGCAATATTTTTTTCAGGACACACGGTGTGATTTATGCCTCTTTTACATAGGCATATGTGAACGTAATTTAAATATTATACAGTAGTTAAATGCACACATCCTTATACAGTAATCACACTGAATTTAAATTTCTGATAATTTTTAGTTTTCTATGTATTCAAATTTTAATGTTGGGTAAACTGGGTAAACATAACCTCCAGGTGCTCTTAAGCGGAAATTACCCTTACGGCGGCGGCTAAGTACACAAAAACGTTCGCGATCTTTACATGCTACGGATTGAAAATAGTTGATCGTAGTAAAACAGTTCTGTAACACTGTAAAGCACGTAAGGAAAGATTACAAGCTTCATAAGTACACGCCTGCTTATCGACTAAGCCCACTAAATTCATCACTACTCCTCCTCACCATACCAAATTCCAGATTATCTTTCTCATCTAAACGCTATATTTTACATGAAAAATTCTTAATTTTTTTCTCACTAAAACATCTCTACTGAGATGATCAATACTATGAGAAATAATGTGTTATATTGAAAAAAATTTAAGCGCTATTCGTTTTCTAAGAAATTTGTGATATATGTATAACATATAAACTATATAGAATCAGTTAAATATTTACTCAAAAAGACGTCTTCTTTAAAATAATTTTTTTAGATTATTTATTTCAATAGTGGGAAAGAAAAATCACAACATGTAAAATTTTTAAAAATCTGTAATAAACCCCAGAAATTTAAAAAATGTGTATTTTAGTGATACCGAAAATTGTAAACCCTCTGTTTTAGGATGTGGTGGTTTTATATTTGTGTGCAATTTTATATCATATCAAAGAGAGGGTAAAATGTCTGCCTGTAAGTGCAGGTTTTTACAGAATCTTAGTAAAAAGCAATATGCTTTGCATAATTAAAGTGAACAGGTAATTCAAGAGAAACTTAAAGAATTTTCGAAAGCCTTTTATAAAACAGCATAACATCTAAAGCAGTGCTATAATTTTAAAACCACCTTTAATAGAATGTTTTCATATTTCGGTTAAGTTTTCTGCACAATACACGTAACGAATAAATCTATAAACTATTGAAAATAAAATGACTGTTTAGAAAGTGAAGTGATGAAGGTTAGGGAAAGGGATAGGCATATCATTATGGAGGAAATTCGGTACGTAGGCCATCATGCTGGGTCTATGCCCCCAAGTGGGGCACCCCCGGGAGGAAGGATGAGGCGAAGGAGACAGAGGGTGACCGACCCAAGGAGCCACGACAGTACTGAGGGCATGTTCCCTACAGTCTACTTTAGAGAGGTACTTCCCCCGACATGCCAGGATAACGAACACGCTCCCCCACAGCGGGATGCCAACGAGCCCAGCAGCTGAGCCCTGATGGTCCCGGGCAGATGATCCAAGCCCCAAAAGTCTCTCGCTGGCAGTCCCGACATGGTCCCAGCAGAGGAGCGGAGATGGGCAACGTACCTCCCGGAGGAAGTAGTTTTCCTCAGATCATCCCGCAATGCACTACCGAGACACCCGCCGACACTTCTACCCTGAAAGAGACCACCAGATGAGAGATTATAAGGAGATGAAATGGAGGGTCAGGAGATTTGGGGGATGTAATTAGCCCACCCAGCATTCGCCTGGCGAACCCGGGAAAACCCGCAAAAGAACCCATGAGTCAGGTAGGTCGGCTTCGGGCATCAAACCCGGACCTCCTGAATGCCGGCCAGAGACGAAATCGCCCGAGCCATCCCGCTCGGTGATAAAGGTTAAGTGCTTACTTGTAACTTAGTAATATTGTAATATAATGAACTTTTAAATAAATAACTGTGGTCTCTTATTTAACATTTATTTTCTCTGAAACTAGTAGGATACTAAATTTCGTTTATTTTTGGATTATTAAAATTTTGAAAACATTTTTGTCATCTTTACTCATTTCGGTTTTGCTACTCAATCGTTGACATTGTAAACCATTCTTATATCTACTTTGTGTTATTGAGATCAAGTTGTTTAAAACAGTAATTAAAATTGTATTTCATATTTCTTTATAGGTACAATGGTAATAGTAGGTTGATGGTACAGTAGGTTATGTGATAGTCAAAAATCTTAAGATGTGCTCCCTATGTGAGAGCTTTAATGTTTCATTCCTTTGTATAGTCAGGACATCAAAAAGAAATATTGACTTCGTAATTCGTGGAGCATATAAATATTTGAAAAATCATAGCAAAAACAAAGAATATATAGAACAGAATATACAACTTTTATTTGCTAAGATTTTCTGTAATCTTTTGGTTTGTCACATATGCAAACGTCATCCAGAAGGAAGAGAATATCAGAGGCTAGTTCCACAAAATTCAGAAATAACTTAAACATATGGTAGTTTAAATAGAACCTTTAGCCATTTTTGAAGCAGATAAATTTTCAGAAAATTTTCCATGTAGCATGTAGTTTATGCTAGAGGAATTTTCTTGAAAGTTCTCGTGTTGCATTCTTAGAGGATAGCAAATTTAACACAAAAATGTTGGTTAAATACCAAACATAAATTTGAGTTAGGCGGTTAACACATACACACAAGTAACGTGCGTACATACCAAACAGTTCCTCTAAAAGTATCCTTGCTTAGATTCAGGTGTTATAAAATTATTTTGTTTTCTTTTAGCACAAATACGAGGGCTGTTCAATTAAAAAAGATCATAATTTTTAATGGTAATAATTTTTCTCACTAAAATTAAATCGTATTATATTCTGGTAGCTTAATGTGAAACAAACACTCCGTAGTAGTTTCATTGTTGGTACTTTTGGTTCCTAACTCTGAGAACCAGGTAAGTTCACACATGTTCAGTATCGCCTTCCGCTGCAATGGAGGTAATATGCCAGAAACAATATGCGGCTTTGAAATTCTGCTTTCGTCTCAAAAAAATTTAGTTGAGGCCTATACTATGTTACAAGAGGCCTATGGAAAATCTGTCCTACAGCACAGCTCGAAGGTGGTTTAAAATGTTTAAAGAGGGGAGGCAATTTTAAAGGAAGGTGGAACCGTTGCTCCAGTTACTGCACTTACGGAAGAATACATCAACACTGCTGCTGCCATTGTGAGAGAGGATAAACGAATTAACTTAAGATCACTTTCTGAAATACTGAACATTTCATCGGATGCCACCCACACCTTGGTGACAGAAACATTCCACAGGAGACGCCTTTGTGCCTGATGGGTTCTCAGACTGTTGATTCCCGAACAAAAGGATATTCGCATGCAGGTCTGCATGCAGTTAAAGTTGATATTACAGGAAGATCCGGAGTTTCTTTCACACGTAATCACTGCTGAAGAAACTTGGCTACATCATTTTAATCCTGAGAACAGACGGCAAAGCTCCGTGTGGAAATGTCCTTCATCACCAACCCCCAAAAAGCAAAAGCGGTTGCCTCTGCTAGTAAAATTATGGTCATCTTAGTCTTTGATATTCATGGAATGGTTTATCAGCATGTTGTACCTGCACAGACATAAGTAACTTGACAATACTACAGAAATGCCCTGAAAACATTGCAAGTCCATATCAGGCTCTAAAGACCACATTTCCGTGAAGCAGGCTGGATGTGCGGCCACATATTGACTATGTTGTTGCTGAATATCTTGCAAAAATCAACGTGAAGTGCATCCCTCACCCTCCCTATAGTCCGGATTTATCCCCATTTGACCTTTTTCTATTCCCTAACTTGAAGAAACATTTTCGTGGGAGGCATTATCCATCATTGGAAGCAGTGGTGAAGGCTGCGAAGGTGATTTTGAAGGATCTCTCAAAAATAGTTTCCAGCATGTCTTTGAAGACTGGCAGAAACGCTGGGTCAAGTGCATCGCAATCAGGGGAGACTATTTTGAGAAGGACCATCAAAATTATGAAGATGAGTAAAGGTACGTTCTCAAGAAACTTTGTGATCCTACTTTATTGAACAGTCCTCGTAAGTTCGAAAGGTATACTTCCCTTCTTAATACACCTACGTAGAAGACACCTAATAATCTCAGAATTTATTTAAAATACCCACGAGATGTCATACATGAAATCCAGATTGCTGTATTAACACTTTAAATTAATCGGGATGAATTTGAGTAACTTTTAAATTACACAGATGGTTGCTTAAATATTCAAGCCAAATATTTTTTGGAACTTCTTGTGACCATCCCATGTTCTTCTTATTGAAGGAAATGTGTGATCATCACCAAATTTCCTTAATAACGTTATACTCAGCATAGGATAGTGTATTACGTCATATAAGGATAATGATGAGTGATGCTTGCAACATTGAAAACTGTCGTTACAGTTCCATATTTAGGTATTCATTCATATGATTTCTGCTTCATTATCTGACCCAATGTTAATAGATGTCAGTCATGACCACCGTATCACGATCACTCGTGTTTTACATCATGTATGCAGTTAATGACTGTAGATGGACATCGCCCATTATCGCATTCACTATATTGGAGGCACGTTTTATGCTACGAATTTATCGGTCGTGATCTTACGTTATATGGTTTAATTCAGGTCTCATTTGTATTCTATAGGAGGCCTATAATTACCGACAATGTAACATGCTATCGGCTTTACCTGTTGAAACTGCTGCTGCAGTTAATGCTGCCAACATATGCACGCTGCGTTTGGGTAAATTTTACTGTGTCAATTTAGCATGGCACCTGGTGGAGCACGGATCCAATACTGCGAATAATTTATTGTGATGGATAATCCGTGTTGCATGCTAACATCGGTCTGTTGCTTCATATGATGCCAGCAAATTGTGTAAAATGGTTAATTCCTCTCATGATATCATTTCGTTTGTTATTCCCGCACAAAATTCTTGAATTGCTAATGGCCTTTTGTATTTCATCTTCCGCATGTCGTGTTATTGGCAGTAAATATTTCGATTCCATCACGTAATCGAGTTGCAATTTTCTGTAATTTGAAATAAATCATCCATTTACATCTGTGTTTGCCTTTATTGTGTATTGCAGGTTGCTGTTCTTTTTTGCCTTTCTTTATGAGCTCTAAATGCGTATAGGGTTGTTCAAAAGTAACTTCACACTATGGCGATGCTGCGATGAAATAAATAGTAAAACTTCTCCAGAATGGAACGCGATCGTTCCGGTATTTATTTTCCGTTTACATAGGTTTCCATCTTACAAAAGGTTGCGTTTGAAAACAAACAAAAAAAAATATATTAGAATAGTCGTACAGGTTTACAGTGAATGAATAATTAGAATGAAGTGTGCATATTACGAGGTTCGTTCAGGTTGCAATCCTATTTTTTTCAGGACAGGGATCAGATAGGAACTTCTTCTTTTTTTTAATAAAAATGGACTGTTTGTGAATGCGCGACAGAGAGGACAGCACTGTACCGTGCAGAGAATTTTAGTTGTGGCGACGAGAGTTAGGACTGTTTTTTATACTTAAAATAGGCACGTTTGAATTGCAAGAACAGCCTGTAGTCATTCGTTTTCTCCATTTTCGTGGTGAGACACCTATTGAAATCCATCGCCAGTTGAGCGAGGCATGTGGTGATGGTATCATGGATGTGCCTAATGTGCGTTCCTGGTGCGACAGTTCAACGAAGGCAGAAGATCGTGTGACAGCAAACCAAGAGATTCATGGCCTCGCACCTGCCGGTCTGACGACATGATCCAGCGAATGGAGAACGTTGTTTTGAAGAATCGCTGATTGAGCGTTGCAGACATCGCCTCCAAAATTGGCATTTCCATGACATTTGTGCACACAATTCTGCATGAAGATATTAAAATGCAAAAAGTGTCTTTGTCTTCCAGGTGGATGCCACGAATGCTGACAGATGATCACAGGGCTACGTGCGTGGCAAATTCTCAGGCGATGTAGACGCGTGCTGACGGCATGAATGGAACGTTCATTCAATCGACTGTGACAATGGATGAGACTTGGATGCTCTGTATCAATCCTGAAACCAAGCACTCAAGACTCACCGCCACCAAAACAATTTCGGGTGAGCGCCAGTGCTGACAAAATAATGGTGGCCAACTTCTGGGACAACGGTGGTGCAATCCTTAGTCATTGCATTCCAAAGGGCACGACGGTGACAGCTGCATCCTACCAAAATGTTTTGAAGAATAAACTCCTTTCAGCGTTGCGTGAAAAACGGGCGAAAAAGGTTGGACGTGTGCACGATACCGCACCAGTGCATAGGGCGAACGCGACGTCTTCGTGACAAATTTTAAGTGATTCCTTATACTCCCAATTCACCTGACCTGGCTCCTTGCGACTTTTGACTGCTTCCCACGATGAGAGACACACTCCGTGGTTGCAGATTCACTACTCGTCCCGCTATTGCCTCAGCGATTTTCCAGTGGTCAAAACACACTACTAAAGAAGCGTTCTCAGCGGCCATGGAATCATGGCGTCGAAGTTGTGGAAAATATGTACGGCTGGAGGGAAATTACTTTGAGAGGTGACACTAGTTTCACATTTTTTCGATTAATTTGTGAGAAAAAAATAAGAGCTTTTATAACATAAACGCACTTCTTAATAGGCTGATATGTATTACTTACTATATTTTCAACTTACCTACAATAATTCTATTTTATCGCCAAATTTCTCCTTTTCCAACATACAACTGTCTGCATAGCAACATAACTTGCTTCACCACAGACAGCATTCAAAACAATGTTATGGCGATGATCTCGAGTCATCCAATGGTCTTTGCCTAATTTTCTTGCTGTCCCTAAAGCTTCGCCGTAGGGGAGGGGGTCCGTCCCCTTCAGCTGCCGTGGTACGGGCGCTGCGGACCTCTAGCACTCGTGGTACCTCTGACGTTACTAGAGGAACCGCGGGCCGAACATTCGAGCCCCTCCCTGATTGGGAGTTGTTCGGATTGGGTTGGACTCGAGGGGTCAGTGGTTCCCGATACCCGTGGGTGATCGGGTACGTCTCCGGACGGGGTTGAGGGAAGCCATTAATATTTCCGCGTACTGGCCAGCATAGCTAGTAGAAGGTGTGCTAGATCACCAGACGGCCCCACCGAGGTCATATCGGTAGCCTTCCCATTTAGGAGTTGGCGCGCGTAAGAGGCGTATCCACTTCCCTCCCATCTTGAGTCCACCGGACCAGATGGGGGGGGGGGGCCCTTGTTAGTCTCTAGGTCTTGCCCTTTGGAAAGCCCCACGCAGGCGCCGGGCGCCCTTTTGGGACAGCTCCGTAACTCACTGGTCGAAGAAGGCCCGGGTTCTACGGGTCCAGGACTAATGGGGGTAGAACCTATTGCATTTGATTACATGTCTGTAAGGCTTGAGTCTGAAGCAATAGTCTAGAAATGGTAATTCCTTTAAGGCGCACATTAACAAACCACTCAAACACCCTGCGATTTTTTCACATGCCCTGCTATTCCTTTTAACCACTCATTTTTAATTTTTATTTCCTCAAAATTTCGTAAAACTGAGTTTTCCCTACCTTAAACGACACGTGTCTTCAGTTTGTTCTCCAATAACCTTACTGTTTGGCTACCGTATTAATATCGTAAGTTTAGAACTCAGTTTAGAGAATTTGTGTAGATACGAACTATATTTTTAAAATCACCAAAGTTCACAGTTTTCTTCCATTCGTGCCCTATCACTTGTTCGAACGAAATTTAGAATGAACACTGCAAAATAGCTGTACCCTTACCATGTGTGATGGGAGAGAGTTGAGAGAGCGACGGTTTGCCTTTCCTTTTGCTTGAAAAATTGCAGTTTATGACTATGGTTCATGGAACTTAGGTGCAAGTGCAGTTGCCCTAAAATTATTGCACTTTTAAAATATGTATGTTGTAACGCATTAGACATAACGTAATCAGGTTATTTATACAAACGTCTCCCGAAAAATATTTGCGTTTCCACGATAGGCAGTTTTACAGCTTAGAGTGTAATTTTGTATGGCAAATAACTCCATTTCGAAATTTATTTACCGATTTTCCGTTTCAGTCATATAAGTGGTCCATTTTAGGCAGGTTTTACTGTATCAAAATTTCGATTATTTGTGTTGTGAAATTGTATTATGCTTACAACTTGTATTTTGCTGCTCACAATTGGATTTATTATATAAAAAGCACTAAAGACACAAATGACTATCCTGCGCCATTTATGCAAAGTGCTGAATTGAACATCTAGCACTTTAATTTCCCTTCTCTTAGTATTTTTTACTTATTAAAATGTTCGTTTAAGATATTAATTAACGTTTTCAGCAGAGCTTCAGGAACTGTGCAAACTGGTTGAAAAGTTAGATACCTGAATTGGAATGAATATTAATTTATGTAACTTAAATTCAAAAATTTTAGCACTTCAATTAAGGTTAAAGAGCTTGACGTTTTTAAATTAACAATTGCACAACAATTTCTTTATATTTTATGATTAGCTAATTTTAAAGCTTAGTGTGATAAGATAATATGAGAGTCTCCAAAAATCTAATCAAAGGATTACCAAATCAAGACATAATTAATTACGGATAAAATTTTACATCATATACACATTTTGACATAGATCATTAAACTTGTTTGTACATTATGAGCTTAATTTTATGTTTATGTGATACAAGTACAAAATAATCAGAGGAATCATTGCTTTAAAAAGCTTAAACTGCTTTACAATTTATATTTGTATGAGAATTATAATTATAAAATGTTGATAAGTGAGAAACAAAGCTCTTATAAAGTGGATATACTCTTAGAAATAAACCGTTAGTAAATTACAGCAAGTCTTGACTTCTAAAGATTTATGAACAATTTAACGATTAACCACTTATGCTTCAACAGATATGTGGCACAAAAACAAAAGTCAAAAACTAAATCCACAAGATGAACTCGGATGCGCTGTCTAAGATAATGAGAGCACTTGCCTTCCTATGTGAAATATGTTCAATTAACAATAGTTTTCAGAAGGGGAATACATAAATGCTGCCAAAATGAGATTACAGAGATCAATCAGGAAATGGACAGATATACCCATTAGTATAAAACCTTAAATAACAAAATATCTGGAAGAAAACAATTACAATTATTACAAAGACTGGAGACAGCATGTGAAGAAAATGTCACCATATGGAATTTGAAGAAAAGAGTTCACTGTGGAAATGCAAGAAAAAATATCTGGAAATACTAGAAAAACAACGGTCAGAGATATATTTTGATGCCAGAGCAAATAATACTTACCTACTCTTTGAAATGCATAGGATGAAGATAGTGTAAAAATGACGAGGGAAAAGAATATTTAGTATGTTGGTTGGCCAAACAATGTGATTAATTTGTCACTAAATTCGCCATCATTAACATCGCTAAGCAACTACAAGCTACTATTAATGTACTTGGTCCCAATTGGTGTTGCTTTTGGTATACTAAACAAACAGAATTTATTTTCAAGTTACTTTATTTTCTTTGTTAACGGCGCTGCCAGTTACCAAGATTATATTCCGGTGTGGCGAAATTTCGTTGTGCAGGAGTTCGTCTACATACTTGGGGCTGTCTCTCTCAAGCTCATCTAAAATGCAGCGGTCTGAGGCGTGTTTGAACCCGCTAACTGCCCAACGAACTAAAGCACCCACATCTTTGGGGCTACTATTGATGAACATATATCTGGGCGACCCTATTTTATTGAATAAATAGAAAGAGTCAATCTTTTTCGTCATGCAATACACAGATTGGTCATTTTATATGAATGTTAGGGCAGTGTCTTTTATTTCATTTCGCACATGTAGAATCTGGATATGTATATAATGCTTGTTACTGGGGGTATTATCTTAAGGTATTAATTAGTTTCCCAATAAAGTATTACAAATTAAATGTATTAAGAGTATTACTCTAAGAGAAACATGTACGAATATTTTATTAGTTTTAATATACTATCTAAGGATTACACATTATTAAATTAATGGATCTGTTATTTAATAGAGGTTATTTTTACAAAATTATTGACTACTAAAAGTATGGTACCTGTACAAAGGAGCTTCTAACACTCCTATCATGACAGAAAAAATTGAATAATTCTGTTGCCAATTTCTTTACCCATTAGTATTTTTAAACAAATGTTTTTAACTTAAAAGTAATCTTAGAGATATTCAAATTTAAATATAAAATATAAAATTAATATTAAATGTGTATATATCGGTCTGTTAGAGTCAACATGAAAAGCTCAATGCAATGGCCAGGTTTTGAACCACGGATCTTCTGGTTTCCGTCCAGTCACTCTTACTCTTTGAGCTACCATGGCCAACGTGCTGTCCTGAAATTAAATTCTCCATTTGACTCATAATGTCCTTAATTTGACCTTAATGGCAGGACGGCACGTTGGCCATGGCAGCTCAAAGGGTAAGAGTGACTGGACAGAAACCAGAAGATCCGTGGTTCAAATCCCGACCATGGCATTGAATTTTTCGTGTTGACTCTATCAGAAACCTTAGCCTATATACATTTAGTGTGGAGAAATGATTAATTTCCATCAATTAACTAAAATAATAAAAGTTAAATGATGAAACCTGAGACTTAAGTACTTACGATAATAAGTCGCCACAAACGGTGTATCTCGGATGCGAGAGCCCCTAGTGGTCTATCGGGGAAGTATATGAGTCAAATGGAGAATTTAATGTCAGGACGGCACGTTGGCCATGGTAGCCCCAAAGGGTAAGGGTGACTGGACGGAAACCAGAAGATCCGTGGTTCAAATCCCGGCCATGGCATTGAATTATTCAGGTTGACTCTATCAGAAACCTTGGCCTATATACGGCTAGTGTGGAGAAATGATTAATTTCCATCAATTAGCTAAAATAATAAGAGTTAAATGATGAAGCGTGGGACTTCAGTACTTACGATAATAAGTCGCCACAAACGGTGTATCTCGGATGTGAGAGCCCCTAGTGGTCTATCGGGGAAGTATATGAGTCAAATGGAGAATTTAATGTCAGGACGGCACGTTGGCCATGGTAGCTCAAAAGGTAAGAGTGACTGGACGGAAACCAGAAGATCCGTGGTTCAAATCCCGGCCATGGCATTGAATTTTTCATGTTGACTCTATCTATCAGAAACCTTAGCCTATATACGGCTAGTGTGGAGAAATGATTAATTTCCATCAATTAGCTAAAATATCGGCGTGTATCTATTTATCTTGGTTTATTTTGTCTAATTTTTCTGTCCATTCTATTCGTTATTGTAAACATATGACAGAGAAAGTAAAAACGACATACTTCGTTAAAGTTTCTAATAAGTATGACAAAATGTTTTGTTAAATTTCAGATATGTATTACCTTAAAAGCTGTTAGGTAGTAGATTGTTGTATAACTGTATCTATTGATATAGATGATAAACAGCTGTCAGTTTGAGGCAACGAGCGGATAATACCACCACCGTATTTACATTGTAAATACAAGCGATCTCACTAAGTTCAACAAATACAGCATTTCTTCTCCCGAACAACAAAGTAGGTAACATGGATGTTGGCGTGAGTCGTATTTACTCATATTCTGCACGCATTCTAGCTTAATCAAATTAAGCCGTTATCGAAATCCAAGGGATTTAAATTAACATGGTTGTTACATTAAGACCTATTTCATAAGCCTCATATTGCAGCATTCGGCACACACAGGGGCAGAAATACGTGCTGAGAGGCAATGGGGATTATAATGACGTATACACGTGTTCTCAGCTTTGTTTCACTTCTGGATAGCAAATCCCTTCCTGTCTTTTGCTTCCCATTGATTTATTTTCGTCTGGTACAAATACTGCTTTTAAGGGGAGAAAAAATGTTGGAAATAGTCCAAAACTATTAGAATTTATACTAGACGTTTAAAGTAAGTACGGAACATGTCATTCCACCAAATGTTACATACAAGATTACATCCGAGACAAGTGCTTTGAAAATCCTCAAACCCCCCAAAAAGTATTTTTACGAAGTACGTCCAAAGAGTAAGATCTGTTTAGTAATAAAATTAAATTGTGTACTGATACAGAACAATTATTTATTGCACAAAATTCTACAAAGCTTAAACTACTTTTCCACATAACTGCCGGAATTTTGCAGGCCTTTGTCATAGCGAGGCACAAGTTTTTGTGTACCTTCTTCATAGAAGTTTGCCGCCTGTGTCTTCAACCAGTTGGAAACATTTTCTTTCAGCTCTTCGTCATTGTTGAAGTGTTGACCGCTAAGGAAGGATTTGAGATGCAAAAACAGATGAAAGTCGCTAGGAGCGAGGTCCGGGCTGTACGGGGAGTGGTCAAACACGTCCCAGCCAAATCCCTGTGGGATGTATTTCGTCGCATTTGCAGTGTGTGGTCGTGCGTTGTCGTAAAAAAACACAATACCTTTTGACAGCATTCCTCCGCGCTTATTCTGTATTTCGTGGCGAAATTTCCTAAGTGTCTCGCAATAAACATCTGCTTTCATTGTTTGACCACGCGGTAAGAAATCAATGAGTAAGATGCCTTTCCTGTCCCAGAACACTTCCCGTAGGGGAGGGGATCCGTCCCCTTCAGCTGCCAAGGTGCGGGCGCTGCGGACCCTTAGCACTCCTGGTACCTCTGACGTTACTAGAGGAACCTCGGGCCGAACAGCCGAGCCCCTCCTTCGGGAGTTGTTCGGATGGGTAGGTCTCGGGGTGGCAGTGTGTTCCCGTTAGCCCACGGGTAAATGGGTACCTCCGGCCAGGTCGCCAGGGCCGCCCGGAGGGGGTAGCGGGTTGCCTTAATAGTCCCGGGTGCTAGCCTGCAGAGCTAGTAGTGGGTGTGCTAGATCACCTGCGGCCCCACCGAGGTTATCGGTAGTCTTCCCTTCGGGGTTGGCGCGCGTAAGTGGCGTATCCACTTCCATCCCGTCTTGACGTTGAGTTTGGATGGGGGGGGCTTTTTAAGAAATCAGGTATTGCCCTATGGAAAGAGCCCCGGAGTATCCATCCTCCCGGGTAGAAGGAGGCCCGGGTCTTGGTCCTACGGGTCCAGGACTAATGGGAGTAGATCCTCTGCACTTATCTGTCCCAGAACACTGTGCACATCATTTTTCGAGGTGTCAAGATTTGTTGCGGCTTAACCTTTGCTGGGGATGAGGTGTGCCTTCATTCCATTGATTGACGCTTACTTTCAGGTGTGTCGTAAGAAACCAAAGTTTTATCTCCTGTGACCATCTGTGTCAGAAATTCATCGCCGCCTTCATCATAACTGGTCAAAAACTGAAGCGCACTACCCATCCGTTTTGTTTTGAGTTGCTCAGTAAGAATCTGTGACACCCAACGTAAGCAAAGTTTACGAAATTTCAGTTTTTCGGTAAAAATTCATGAACTAGTGATCGTGAGATTTGGTGAAATTCCATAGCGAGAGCAGTAATTGTAAACTTGCTGTTTTCCTCGATCTTGTCATCAATCGCGTGAACCAGTCATTCTGTAACCACAGATGGACGCCTACTTCATTCTTCATCGTGCACTTCACTACGTTCTTCATTGAACTGTCGGACCCATCTTCTCACCATTGTACCACTTATCGCATTTTGTCCGTAAACATCGCAAATTTGCCGATAAATTTCAATTGGTTTCAATTTCTTAGCATTAAGAAAACGAATCACAGATCTGATTTCACAAGCGGTGGGATTTTCAATCAACACCGACATTGTAAACAAGCACAACAAAGCGTACGTGGCTGACAGCGATCTCACAATGTCGTACGTTTCTTCTCCTTGATACAGAGCGTCTACCGCGCATGTGCGGACCTGCGATCACAGAGCTACAGCGGAGATAAATTGAAACAGAACCTACTTTCTGGACGCCCCTTGTAGAAGAAATGTCTGCGTGTGCTTGACTGGGAAGGATCTTAATAATACGGCCGGTTTTGCAGTACTGCTAAATTTCAATAAAACATGTTAAATTGAGGAAAAGCTCTACATTTTAATAGTTGGTTAGAAATAGCTCGTGTACTTGAAGAAATGTATCATGTTTTGTAAGAGTTCATTTCGATATCATAATAGTTTCTGAGATACCGGTTAATCCTATTGCTGCCGCACTGCTTAAGAGAGTTTCTGCCCCAAAACGCTGACCGTCGATATACTCGACTGTGCTACACCAAGCGAAGACTGCCAGCTATGCAATATCTGTAAGGCAGTAAACCTATTTTTAAACATCCTATACGTTTGCCTTTTACGACAATGAAAATAGCAAACCTTCTTTCTAACGGGGTTTCCTGGTCATTAAAATATATTTTGTTAATTCAAGGGCGGTATTTGCAACCCTCACCTCACTTTATCCTGTTCATTTGTGTTTATAACCTGTAAAATGAACATAGTAATTTATTCTCGCGATGTTTTTGTGCCAAGGAGAGATGATAAAGCTATTTCATATTAGAAATGAATGTGATGTCGATATAAATACTCTTGACAGTCAAGAAGATGGCTAAAATGCCTAAATTTGAGAAGTAAGTTTTATCCTTTCAATTAATGCTTTACACTTTAATGTCTGAACCCATATGTGATTACTATAATAATTTTAATGTTTATATATGTAAGCAGAGAATTCAGATTCGTGTTATTCGTGTACATTAATATATATATATATATATATATATATATATATATATATATATATATATATATATATATATATATATATAGAGAGAGAGAGAGAGAGAGAGAGAGAGAGAGGGAGGGAGGGAAGGAGGGAGAGAGCGAGAGAGTTAAATTGTGCATACCGTCGTGGCAACGAGCATTAAAGATTCGGCGCAAATAGATAACAGACGGAGGATAGTATTTCAGGGTAATAAAGAGCCTGCATAAGCAGTTAACGATAGCGCGGCTAGTGTACACAAAGAGCCGGCAAATAAAGATAGCTAAGATAAAGAACTTGCCGGCACAGATAGGATTTCACGTTTGGAAGGTTCTAGTGATGTCTTGATTGACAGAAAAAAAGTTGTTAAACGAGAGTCAGCTGTAAAGTGTTGTAACGAGAGCTGATCAGAACGTTGTCATCGACCTTGGTAGATTGTGGTGCGTATGTGACGTATTGCTGTTACGTGAGAATTCATCAGTGTAGTTCTACGGAAATATAGAACATTTAGAATTACTGCAAATTGGATTTTTAACTCTACGAACCCACAAAGTATCAATATTTTATGTAACTATATTTTATTATTAGTCAAGTACATCTTTGTAGTGCTAAATAACATTCCCATTATTTCAAAATAAATATTTTACTTCAAATTACAATAACAAAATCGTTATTCCTTTGTTGTGTGACTTAACATGCGCTGGATATATAGAATTTGCTATCTGGTGATTCTGTTAGTTAATAGAGTATTCAACAGAAATTAATTAACAAAATTCATATTTTACAAATTAAATTTTGTTTTAGAACCGCATTTATTATATTTTTTTTCTAAAACTATCACTACCATATGCAGCAAGCTGACACTTCTCATCGCTGCCGACATATTTGAGGTTAGAATTTAAACATCAAGAGGTCAGCGTCAATCTAATTGACGCTGGTAGCAAGTGGGTTAATACATTTAGAAGATCCAACATCAGTAGGATAGAGGCTTTAACCTCCTGTTAGATACCCTTCGAAATTATTGATCCAAAAATATACTTCTATTTTACTCAAGTTTTAAAATGTAATTAAAGATTGAGTGCACCATTTTGCGTTATCACGACCGATTTGAAGTTCCTACAAGGCGCCTTTGACTAGGACATTATAAATGTTAAATGTTAATGAATAGCGCAAAATAATACAGTTAAATAATTTTTCTTACTGGCTTTGTTTAAATCAAATTAAGTTTATAGTTGAGATATTATGATTAAATTTAGCTATACAGGAAATGCCATCGGGAAGTGAGGAAATATCTAACCATTTTCACTGAATTTACAAGACTGGACGAATGATCTGTGTTGGTTTGGCGTGGCATATATCACAGAGGCTATTCTTCAACAGGAATCTGTTATGACCGACAGGTAATAGGGCTGTATTTGGTAGGGAAATACTAACGCCATTCCACCTCTACCAAAAACGGCCTATTACCTGGTTATAACATTTCATTTCGATGTTTACTACTGTCTTTTCCTTCACTCCTGAACCAAAGCCATATTGTGTTCGGTAAATCCGAGTACCAATATGAGAGGATTCATCTCGGAGATGATATGCATCGTCGTTGCGAATCACATCTTCTGGTTATTCAGTTGAAGGTTTACGTATTCGCTGCTCACGTAATCCTTACGTTTGTTATGTGTCAACTTAAATTCAAACAAAAAGGATTTCAGCCAGAACTGGTGTAAAACAAATTATAGGAATTTTCATTAAATAAATAAAATCATTCATTGTTGTTTTAGATTTCGTGGTGTGCCCACATCTGTAGCGTAGATAGTAATGTGTCTGCCTCACATAAAAGATGTCCCGAGTTTGAACGTCTATCAGGTTGAATTATCTGGACAAGGTTTGTTTCTGGGATTCTCCCTTATACTGGAAGATAAATGTCGGCTAACTGAGCCTTATGGACCCTGAGCTCATTTGAGCCTCATTTCGTGTATTTATTTCGCGTCCGATTGGTTCCGCTTGCTGCAGGAATATAGCTGAATACAGAACACCATCGAGGCAGAGTTAAAGCTGCCATCCCAGCGTTACGAGATAGAGCGCTTAACATGATATGCAGCCTCGTAATTGTATGGGGTTCTTCAAAACCTAACGGCAATTCACCTGTGCCACAGCAGGTTTTGCTCCCTAAAAAACTCCACGCAACAACAAGTATACCACTCTTACCTGATATGCTGGAAATGAAAACCTCGTCTAAACAAGTATTGTATCGAGAACACATTCTGATTCAGGCGATTAAGTTGGGCTTCTGTAATACTTCCGATTTTATTTTTAATATTTTATTTCAGTTCTTCTACTGCTCTAGGAATTGTTTCGCGAACTTGGTCCTTCAGGTTAACCTACAAGTAAGAATAACACAACATAAACCAGTGATAATCACCATCTTCAAAAAACTCAATAATTTTATTTATGCACCCCTCTGCTATATGGGTCAAACCATCCGTAACATTTCCCTTCTTCTATCAGTTCATGATAGGAAGCGTCATTTCGGTACCTCTCTGCATTTACAATCTTTTCATAGAATATTGGACCAATTATGCATCTAGCGCTACAAGCACACCAATCTCTAACTTACCGATCATGAGGAGAGATTTCTTGAGTGCGATATGGATTTTCAGTGGTCGAGTATCGACTGTTATGAGTGTTGACACAACTGAGTTGGAACTACACCTCAACGGAAAGAAACAGAAGCTGTGGATCAACTAAATCTTTCATTAACTGATGAAAGAAACCATTCACAGTAATGTATTCGTAAATACTGGGTCACCTTGTTTTAAAGTATGGACACTTGTACTCTTATACGGCTTTTGTTTCAATAATTTAGTTCCTCTATGTGCAAAGGCCCTTAAACTCCCACTTGTGCTTTTTTTTCTTTTTTAATTTGTTGTCCATCGATCAGCAAGTATGCTTTACAGATGTTTGTTATTAACATAGTAACAGAACACATAACAATTGAGGTAGCCGTGAACGGCTCCTCTAAATAAATATGACAGGATAACTGTAACACAAATTGAGGACTTTAGGTTTGACGGTAGTAATCACTCGTCTGGGTCGTCTGTACTGTAGAGGTCACTCAAGAGGAGATCTTGTGGCAGTCTGCGCTTGAGGCGGGTTGGTTGAGAGTGCGAGCGCCGAGATTGTAGGTAATAGCTCCAGGGACCTTGTGGAGATGGTAAAAGAAAGGTCGTGCCAGCCGGCGGATGTACTAGTGAACGGGCAGAAGACCAAACTCATGAAGAACCATGGAGCAATTATAGCTATACGAAGCACCCTGTTTTGTAATACCTGCAGTCGGCGGAGATTAGTCTTGTTGGAGCCACACAGACTGGAGCTGCATAGGTAAAAATGGGACGGACTAAAGAGTACAGAGTACAGTTGTAATAACCGAGCAAACACAAGTTTTTGTTTTTGTAATTTACGTCCTCCAACGTTAAGTCATATCGGACGTTGAATGGAATAGGTGAAATGATGCTCACATGAGCCCAGGGTCAATAGAGCTTAGAGTCACCCGACATTGTGTTTTAGGATAAGGGAAACCCCCGGAAAAAACCTTATCCAGTTAACTCACCCTGATCGAGTTTTCAACTCGGGACCTCTTGAACGTGAGGCAGACACGCTGCCACCACACTACCAAGGCGGGCACAAAGGCAAGTGTAACAGACCGACAGATGTGGGCGTTCCAAGTAAGTCGACTGTCCAGTAGCCTTAAATAAAGCGAATTTGGAATATATAGAAACAATTTATAAATTTTGTTTTAATAATATTAATATTTAATAATCTTAGGTTCAATTTTTCTATATAAATATAAAGGCATATAAGTCAAATAAAAAAATATTGTTTAATAAATGCCTAAAATAGTAATAAGTAGAATATATTATTTTATATGGTAATGAAAATGTACATAAAAATTAGATGAATAAAATAAGTAGCTTGATTTTGAAAATATAATAAAAAGAATGATTCTATAAATATTAATGAAAAATGTGACTAATTTAATGAAATGTTTAATATTTAAACGAATTTAAATAAACTTATTTGAATCAATATTTATAAAAGAAAAATATGCTGGTTACCAGTATTTTAAATGTTAAAATAAAATAAAAATCTTTGTTAGTTAGAATAGCTAGGAAATATCTCCAATTTTACCACTGGATACCAGTGATATAGTTGATCTTTTAATCATATATTGGTTTGTTGTTTTGAGTTAGTAATTAAGTATGTAGGTAAAGATGTTTTGTAGAACTTTGGTATTTAATGTATAATGTGTGATGTTAGGTTTTGTTAGGATATAGTTAAATATTGTTTTAAGTAGAAATGTTTAGAAATAGTTATTTTTGCTCGTTTTAGTTAAGAAATTGAGCTGTTTGTTTTTCCAGTTCTAAATTTTTTGCTGAAAACCAGTATAGTATTAATATTATTTTAGTTTTCCTGAGTAGATAGAATTTCTTAGATATTAGATAAGGTTTTTTGTTTTGTTTTTGGCTTTTCTTTCAGTTTTGCCTTTGTCATTAATCTGAAAAATGTGTACATTATATATTCATGTACATTATGTATACTTTGGAAGTAAATAGAAAATTTGTATATTTGAATATATACCCCGGTATAGTTTTATAAGGTGCCGTGGTGCTGTATTAAGATTTTATTTTATTTTATTTCTTGTTTCTAGTAGCAAATCAAGATATTTCACTAGCACACTGGCATTTAACCAAGAGTTCCCGAGCAGCTGTAGTGAAAGATTATGCTAATTTTTGGAAGGATGTGGTTGGTGAACGTTGAAAGAATGCGCCTATGTCATTTAACTTTTCCTCTGAGCACTGAGCTCATTCACTATATAACCAGCGGGATCAGTTTTCTTCACAATCTAGTGAACTATAAATGTGGAATAAGGTACTTCTCCAGGAAGCGTTTGAATAAAGCCCTTGCGGACACGACTTGGTGATTCCCATTTATAATAATTTCTACACATGATAATGCGTTCTCCTACAGTAAAGCGCATTTTCATGTGGTGGCCAGTACAATACTGCCAATTGGTGGGCAAACCGCTAAACCCCGCGCACAATGGCAGCTGGTAATGGGGGAATCCAGCTAGGTCGTGGTAGCAGCAGTAGCAGTAGCAGCAGTAGCAGTAGCAGCAGTAGTAGCAGGCTACCAAATAATAGCAATTAAGCAATTATTTATTACATGACATAACAGTTTCTGTGAGATAGTTGTATTTCTAATTGACTATTCATTTTCATTTTCAGAAAGGAAGGTGTCCACACGCCGAATCTGATGCTCAGCCAAAGAATAGCAGACAGCAAATACAGACGACTAATGGAGTGTGACAAGAGAGCTCGCAGTTCCAGATAGTGATGGAAGTATGTTCGGCATAGCTAAATGCATCAACTTAGAAGAGCTTTTACGTTACTTCAATATTATTGGGAATGCAAAGTATATTAATAATTCAGCATTTTGATATTATACGTATCTCCATGTTGACAAGATTTATAACTGGCGATTTTTTAAATAGGCAGTTTAACTTTAAGCCAGCATTGTTCCTATACTTAATTTTACTAAATATCATAGTAAAAGACGTAATAATTTATATAGAGTTTTGTTGAAACGGAATATTAATAAGTATGTGTATATCTAATGATTTAAGGATGTTATAGTTTGAAGTGTATACAAATAATATTTAAACAACCAAAAAATTCAAAAGACCAGAAAATAGCCTACATGGCATAAAATGTAACGTATTTGCACAAATTGCTCTACCAGTTATCGTATTTGTCATTTACGTAATATATTGCTAATCACTTTAAAAGTTGTTATCGTGTGACTTCCAAATGAATCTCTGCTTTCTAATACTAAAATCGCAGTTAGTGTTCTACTTTAGGCCATGCAAAAAGAACAAAATTTTAAAGCAATCCGTTCTTAAAACTTTTGGGTGTAGATTAAAGCTTAGTTATCTTCTTAATCCCGATATACCTTCAGGAAATATGTAAATACAAGATTTCAGCCAAAATTTATCTCGATTAACACGTAATTAGAGGATTTAGTTTTTGTAATAATAGTTAGTAGAAGAATGGATAAATAAAGTCATGTGACTGTAACGTATCAGAGTTTCTTTTCAAGCATTACATCACTGGTCTTTTTGGTCATGACAGAGCATGAATTAATTTCAAAATTACAGCAACCCATTTATTAAGATTTGACTATTTCTTAATCAGTTCCTCTGGACCAGCACAGACTCACATGATAGAAACAGAAGAATTGGATTTGGTAAGAAATTTTGTTAAAGGTCAGAAGGATTGTAACTTATAGAAAACAAATGTGAATGTATGTAATATACATTATAAGAATTTTATCTAGCTGAATATTAGTCATAATGTTCTGAATAGAATTGTAAAGTTTTTCATAATAATAAAATAATTTGCAGAAATGGATGCTGAATTAGCTCAGTTACTAATGTCAGAAAGATGTCCAAAGTTTCAGTTACAAAGAAGTTCTATGAGTTTGATTTTAATACCTGTCTGTTACCCTGTGTGAGTCAAAAAAGCTACTAAGGTCAGGAGTATTATCGTGTGCAGGGTGTTATGAAAGCAATTTCAGCACACTTCCCATTACTGTATTCTCTTACAAAGAGGAATTTCACCTAATACTGCAGTGTGTGCTGTGATTATGCATAGTAAAACATAAAATGGAGAACAAGAATACTATATTTCGACTTTCTCTCCCATGTGGTTCCTTCCTATTCGCTGGAAATAGGTTAGAGTTTTAAATTGTAGCGCCTGGGCCTATCTTCCGCTCAACTTCAGCTGCCATGTTGCTATGATATAATAACCGCGTCACACTGATACTACAAAGTATCGTGTGGAATTCTGTACTAAAAATAACTCACAACAATGAGATTCCATGCACCAAAAACAAAATCCGACGCAGTTAGATGTCATTTTTTTTCTCAGTGATACGTATCCCAAAGAAAGAAACCACAATCAAAAATAAAATTAAACAAGGCTGGCCCCTTAGCTCAGTCGGATGAGCACCTGCCTGCCGTGCTAGGGGTCCCGGGTTCGATTTCTGGCGGTGGGGGTGGGGATTTTTCTCCGACCAAGATAATTCCTCATCTTCCTCTCATTCGTCTGGAAGTATGAATGAGAGTGTGAATGTACGCGTGATCTAATGATTAAAAACCAAAGATAGCGAGTTAATACCTTCAGTAAGTTCCAAAGGAGAACGGCCGCCGATATGACCATAGCAGCTAAAGGCGGGATATAAATGGAACAAGGAAAAAAAGATAAAACCAGGCAAAAAAGAAAACAAGAAAGAAAGAGGGACGGAAATAACAAAGAACCAAGGAACGAAGTAGGGGTGTAAGGTGGTCTCGTGTAGGACGGGATATACGTTGTCCTGGCATGCCAGGGGAAGCTTCCCTCTAAGTAAAAATGTAGGGCCTCCACCCTCGGCACTGTCGTGGCTCCGTGGGGTGGCCAAGGAGCTACTGTCAACTCATCCTTCCTCCCCGGGAATGTCCCATTTTGGGGCATTGGCACAATAGACCAAGTGCCGAATACACTCCGGAATAATTCAAGTGTGGTCAGAATACCCTGAGTCTAGGGCAAGTAACGGAGGGCGGACTTAGCTCCTCGACTAATAAGGAATATTTTATGACATTAAGGAGCATGGGGTAACTGACAATTTTATCCGTAAAGTCATCCATTTATTTATTTGGAATATTTCATTCGCACGATGCACGAAATAGGTGAACTAGTGCTCAAATGTACCCAGGGTATCTGAACTTAGTTACCAGACATTAATCTTTCAGGATAAGCGTAAATCCCTGAAAAAGCCTAATCCAATTGGTTCACCTTGACCGAGATTCGAACTCGGGGACTCTTGAATCTGAGGCAGACACGTAATACCATCGTGCGGAAACTGATCAGTGTAGGGTCAAACACAGTGATTGAACTAATCGAACACAGTGTAGGTTCCCTAGCAACTAAAAATTTGGTTCAGTTTTTCCCTTCTTGGTTCTTTTTCTTTTTCCCCTTCATTTATACCCCGCCTTTAACTGCAGTGGTCATATCGGCGACCGTTCTCCTTTGGAAAATATCGAAGGTGTTAACTCGTATTCGTTGGGTTGTATCATTAGATCACGCACACATTCACACTCATTCATTCTTCCAGACTCTGGGGAACATTCATCTTGGTTGGAGAAAAATCCCCACTCCAAATTTGGAATCAAACACAGGATCCCTAGCACAGCAGGCAGGTTCTCTACCGACTGAGTTACGGGGCCAGCCTCTCTTAGTTCATGAGTTATTTATTTTATGCCATTTAAATGGTGCTATTTTCATTTCCTTGTTCTAAAACGCACACAATCCATTCATTGCATTAATGAATTGCTTCTGGTAAACTTCCATTCCTTTATGCTCGCTTAACTGCATTAATGCCGTAAACAGGAAAAATAAAGCGCAACTCTTGAGACAATGTATTATATAGTTGGAAAGCTTGTGGAGCCAGTGAGTTTAATAGGAAGCTCCTTTACCCCGATACTAAGCGAGTCTATTTCGGCTTGTCTACCGAACAATGTGGAAAAGAACAAACACTGGAGTTCCACAAATAACTACCATTAATTACTATGTCCTTGGTTCATCAATTCCAAAACTGTCAGTGAAAGACAAGGTCCATCCCTGCTGCGATATTCAAAGCCCCTCGCTCAAAGACGTCGGTCGGGTTCCTCCTACCAGCTTTCACCAGTGTTACAGCTAGTTTCCATGCTAATTAATTTCGCAGCGTAGCACGCCGTCCTCTCTCTCCCCCTCTCTCTCTGCCTCTCTCTCTCCCTCTCATCACTGCCTTCTCCTCATTCCGTGTAGAAGCCATTGCAAGTTGATGAATTTCCGTGGCCCCTTCCAGTTTGCTCCCCATTCAGTACACAAGTTTCTATAGGCAGTGACATCTCTCGGTGGCAAAGACAAACTACCAATAAAACACGCAACCAACTCCCTTAATTTCCTGGACCTTTCCGCAAGCCGCGGGGAATGGTAAAGACACAAGGGTCATGTAGATGTGGTAAAATGTAGGTATATTAACGACAATGATACGCGAAGTGCCCTCTTGACCTGTTCTACTGCTCATAAAGTTACGCACCTGAGAATAAAAAAGACAAAACTTGCCGAAATTTAGAAATATGGATTTGAGCGTTACCGATCACTACAAAGCTACAGTTAAATGCATCGAGAGGAATGACTCGGTCATTAGCTTCTCATTCGGTCGTGGATTTCATTCCTATGACCGAATTTCATGACCCACAGTACCTTTTCCGGGTTTTCTCTTGTCGCTAAGTAAATGCAGGGGAGGTCTTTCTTTTTCTTCTTTTGTAACTTTACGTGCTCCAACGTTAGGTCATATCGGACGATGAATGGAATGGGTGAAATTATGTTTAAATGATCCCAGGGTCCATAGAGCTTAGAGTTACCCAACATTCATCTTTTTAGGATAAGGCAAAACCCCGGAAAAACCTTATTCAGGTAACTCACCCTGACCGATATTCGAACTCGGGACATCTTGAACGTGAGGCAGACACTGTAGCACCACGCTACCGAGGCGGGCAGAGGAGAGTAATTACAAACCTCGAATTGACTGCCTTCCAATTTGATATTACTTTTACTTCAATTTACCTTCCATCCTGATTTAGTCTTGAGTTTCCTCCATTTTTGTGAAGTGATATAGAACTAACAGTGCTGCATGTCAGATACTAAATGGCAAATATACTTAAAATATGAGTTTTGCACATTCAATGTATCTATATGAAACTGAGGATTAAATTCCAAATTAATAAGATTACACAGACACTTATGAATGTAACTTTTTAAATTAATACACAGGATGGAACAGAATGTATTGCCGCGAAGCCGTTATCTACGATAGCGCGGCTAGTGTACACAAAGACCCGGCAAATAAAGATAGCACTGAGATAAAGCACTTGCCGGCATAGATTAAGTTACGCTTGTGGAAGGTGATATAATATTCTGTTTCTTTATTATTCCGGAAATATCTCGAATTTATGAATCAGATATATAAGAGATTGTGGCAGGCTTGCGGACAGTTGTAAAACGAGAGTGAGTCGCGAGAGGTAAGCAGAGAACAGCTGAGAGTGTTGTAACAAGAGCTGATGTAAACTGAACGCCGTTTGTTATTGTCATCAACCTTGGAAGTTTGGTTGTATATGTAATGTAATGTTGTTACGTGAGAATTGAACAGTGTATTTCTAGAGAAATAAAGAACATCTAGAATTTTGGCAATTTGGACTTTTAATTCTATGAACACACAAAGTCACAGTATCGATAAATTTGCAAAGAAGTATATTGTCACCGAGGCATAATTGTGCCGCTGCCACAAGCCGCAGCCGGCGATTGGGCGCAGAGCGGTACGCTTGCCGAGAGAGAGAAAGACACAGAGAGAGAAAGAGACAGAGGTAGTTTCGTCCCTCTCTCACTCCATCGTAGTTGTTATCGAACAATCGACTGCATTCTAGAACAATAAAGACTTCGCAAAGTGTTAGAGCTTAGGCAGTTACTAATTGAGTTGTTAGTTGCACAGTATTTGGAGTGTGTGGACATTTGAAGTGTACCGCAGAAATTTCTTTCGTTTGTTTACAGCTGAGAGCGAGACGACCTTGAAGACTGCTGTTTTATGTGTCACGTATTTTACCGCTGCAAAGGGGTGTACCAAATTACTGCAATAAAGAGCATTTCAAATGTCTGCAAACAAGATTTTAATTCTACGAACCCACAAAGTCACAATGTGTATCGTTTATATTCTTAAAAATGACACGACAGTGTTAAAAATTTGGCATGTATAACTAATCTTAAAATATTTATCTTTATATAACCAACACACTGCTGCAAACAACTTTTGATTGGTAGTAGACACCAAAGGCCATAGCTCGCCTCAGTAGCGTGTCAGCCTCACGTTCAAGAGGCTGCGAGTTCGAGTCTCGGTCAGGGTGAGTTACCTGGATAAGGTATACGGCTCCTTCCAAGGTTTTCCCTTATCTTAAAAGACGAATGTAGGGTAGCTGTAAGCTCCACGGACCCCGGACTCATTTGAGCATTATTTCACCAATTTCATTCATTGCCCGATATGAACCTAATGTTGGAGGACGTAAATTAAATAAAACAGGCCATGCAGGCTCTTCGCCTCCCTAACCACCCTCTTCCATTCTATTCGGTCCTCTGCTTTTCTTCTCCAGCCTTTAACCCCCAAACTGTCACAAGTCATCTTCTTCACCATCTACCCATCTTTTCCAGGGTCTTCCTCTTCTCCTTCTGCCATCCAGCTTTCCTATAAATATCTTCTCAACTACTTAACTACATTGGTTTCCAGCATTCTCTGCACACGGTCAATCCACCATATGCCTCCTTGTTTAATTTTCACTACTGCATTTGGATGCCCAAATAGGCACTGCAACTCCAAGCTAGTCGGCAATCTCCATCCGTCCTTTATCGCTCCAAATATATTTCTCAAAAACGTCCTTTCCCACCGTAATAACCATTGCACTTCTGATTGTCAACATCCATCTTTCTGAACCATACATTATTATTGGTCTCAGTACTGTTGTATATACAAGGGGCTTCCAGGAAGTAAGTTCTGTTTCAATTTATCTCCGCTGCAGCTCTGCGATCGCAGTTCCTCACATGCGCGGTAGACGCTCTGTATCAAGGAGGAAACGTGCACCATTGTGAGATCGCTGTCAGCCATGTACGCCTTGTTGTGGTTGTTTACAATGTCGGGTTTTCTCCGGGTCCTCCAGTTTCCCCGCCATCTTCATTTCATGGATCACGCGGCATGTAGTAAAACCGGGCATTAAACGCTACAATACATAAAAAAATAAATAAGAATTTAAACTTCTAACGTGTTGCACACGCACGATTTTCTCTAACCCACCTTGAAGGGACATAAAATTCCTTATTCTTATGTAGTATATGTTAATAGCGACCCATTATTTTAGAAACTTATGTTATTAGACGTTTCCTTGCAACTTTGGGGAATAAGGGTTTAGTGAAATCTATTAGGAACCAGTGGATATGCGATGGCCCTGAAATTTAATGAACCCTTTTGCATGCACAGGTAGGAGAGATAGGAAAACAAGGACCACTCATTTGAGAAAACAACATATGAGTTTTGGAAACTTCAGGTCAGTAGCAACAAATATTTCAGAAACCGTTTAACTCTGAAAAGAAAGAAAAAATCTATTGCGTCCTTTTATGATTCACTAATTATACAAAAATCATTTAGGAAATTCCTAACAGAAATATGTAGATTTTAAGTTCGTATCATTGCTAAGATAAATTAAAGAGAAATTACAGGAAAGAAGACGAATAACCATTTTATGTTGGCATCCCTGCAACCTGGCTGTCTGATATAATGAACAGACAGTGGGGTGACGGAATGGGTACTCTGCGGAACGGCTGTGTTAATTGCACCTCATTTACTAGGAAATGTAAGTGGCACACTGTCAATCTCTCACATTCTTGTGATGAAATGACCACGCTTGTTTACACTGCGTTCCCCGCAATGTTTACATTCCTGCAGTTTGGATTGCAATATTAGACTTGGTATTCTCAGCGTTTAACAGCTGCGTCCAATATTATCTTCAAAATTCTTCTCCTACTCTTTTACGACCTCATTTTATAGGCATTTAAAAAGGGCTTTAAACTCAAGCTCAAGCTTTAATGTTCTCAAAGAGGAGCTACTTTCAAACTAAGCTTTATTTATGTGCATACATGAATGCAATTAAGATGTCTAGAAGTTCTGTTTGTAAGGGTAAACTAAGTGAGCAGCAGTAGTCCGCACGAGTAATAAAGTTAAAAATGGTTCATAGCAATAGATGCTGTATAGGTATGGCTTGTGTAGTCGATGTGGACAACTCGGGTATCGAGACCTACATAGATCTATTGTGACTACCAACCAGTGGCGGCTCGTGGAATAAAAATGTGGGTATTCACAAGTCCTTGTAACCGCAGTATCAGGCAGCGATTAGGCGGCGAATTAATCGAAATCAGATAATTAAAAACGTATATAAATTAATAGAAATGCTTTTGCTAAACTAATATAAAAACCTTGCTATAATAATATAAAATTAGAATGGATAGAGTAATGATTAAAATAGCGGTTAACTTAAAGAATAAGAAGGAAAGAATATGATTTAATATAACATATATATACTAGCATCCAGGCAAGTAAAAGAAAATATTCTTGTAAAAATCTGTACACCTCGGAGAGACAGGAAGGGAGGACCGTTACCTTCTTTGTGCTAGGAAAAGTTAAATGTCTGAGAACTATAGTATACTTTCAGCCAGGAATGTGTTGGGACAGAAAGGGTTTCAAAATGCAGTTGATCATGAACGCTAAAGAGATTTACTTCGCTGATTTGATAACGATGTATACCGTTACAAAGAACTCAGGGTAGGCGTTCCCCAACTCAGAGTGGGCTCTACGTCAATGAGTTAGATGAGTTTTGCAAACCAATGTGAAAGTAAGAAATAAATGAGAAAACAATAACAATCTAACATTTGAGAACGGTGAGCTAGTTTGCTCATGTGATAAAGTTAAAGAAGGGGTCAGAATAAGGTTCCAATTGAATCGTGAAGTAAGAAAAATTTACTTAAAATGTGATACTACGACAGGAAGAACGTGTTCATGCGCGATAAGAAGAGAAGCGAAGATTTATGTCTGAAATGTAGGGAAGTTAAGAATAGCGCAATCAGCGCAACTGGAAGCAGCATTAGAAATTTATTAGAGCAAAGTAGTCGCCGTATAAAGAAGAAAGAGAATCCGCGCGGAAGGAACTTTAAACAAGTAATCCAGGGTTTCAAGTAAAATTGAATATATATATATATATATATATATATATATATATATATATATATATATATATATATATATTCAATTTTACTAACAGGTGGTCACCGATCCAAGTCGATAAGCAAACTTAGTAGTTAAGCCAAATAATTCTGCAACAAACAAAGTGTTATTAATACGACTGAGTGGCCAACAACCACCAAAATCCATTTCCTACAACCATTCACCTGAGGATAAGAGAACTCACAGCTCCAATCAGAACCCAATCAATTTAGCACTGGTATGCGGGTTTGCCGCAAGATTTAACAAAAGAGAATTGAAATTTATAGATGAATGCGACACATTGTCCATTTAAATGTTGTATAAAAATAACAGATCAATTGCATTGTTCTGCAGGTATTTTTCTTCCATGAATGAGCGTTTCTGAATCACATTTTCACACTGATTGCAAAACTAAAAACCATTTCTGCGTACCATGTCAAATTATTTTGCAATTCAAAATTTTATTTTTCAAATTTTTCGCAATGTATGTGCTGTAGTAACTTTACCGTGTGCTGATCGTTTGTTAGAAAGGTTCAACAGCTTATAGTTTAAAATGTATTACATAAAATGTGAAATAAATAAGAATTATTAAGTTTGTATTTTCATATTTATTTTTATTAAAACATAACTACATACAGCCTAGGAGAAAGAGAAAAGTATGTTTTATCTTTATAATTAATAATGCCAAAGAGTGGAGGTTCTTCATGGATTCTTTTTAGATAGTCTTAAGTGTTTTGCTTCATAATGGAAACGTTCTACATTCCATTCTTGCAGCCCACTCTTTTGTTTTAAGGGAGGCATATGGAAATGTTATGTTTTTGTTACAAAAATTACAGTATGAAAGCCATCTTTGGTTAGTGTGTGGATATTTAAAGACTACAGGGCTATTACTTGGTCAACAGGCTGGTTTTATAGAATATCCTTTTTTCTCATGCGAATTCGATGGCAGAGCTGGGTCAGAACACCGGGACAGGGAACAGTTGCCACTTTGAATTACTTAACAATTTACGATAAAAACATATAAACTTAACCTCTTATTGTTCTCTCTAAAGATTAATATTGTTACACCTCTCCAGTAAAATTAAATTTTCACTAAACAACTTGTGAAAACTCTAGAAAAAGGAGTTTGAGATTTTTTATTTTAATTTACGTCCTCCAACGTTAAGTCATATCGGAAAATTAAAGGGAATGGATGAAATGTTGTTCAAATGAACCCAGGGTCCATAGAGCTTAAAGTTACCCTACATTTGTCGTTCAGGATCAGGGGAAAACCCGGAAAAAGCCTTATCCAGGTAACTCACCCTGACCGAGATTCAAACTCGTGACCTCTTGAACATGAGGCAGACGCGCTACCATCTACACTACTGAGGTGGGCAGGAGAGCAATGCTCTAAATATTGTTGCGGCAACGGGCATTAAAGTTTCGGCGCAAATAGATGAGACGGCGGATAGTGTTTCAGAGTAATAAAGAGCTTGCAAAAACCGTTAACGATAGCGCGGCTAGTGTACAAAAAGGGTCTGCAGATAAAGATTACAGTCGGATACTGCATCAGATACAAAACATACCGACACAGATAAGTGATATAATTGGAACATTCTAGTGTTATCTTGATTGTTGTATAGAACATTTGAATTCTTGTTTATTCTGGAAATATCTAGAATTTATCAATGAGGTACTTAAGAAGGCAACGACTCTCCAAGAGTCAGTCGCGAACAGTCGTACGTAGTAAACAGCTGAGCTGATGTAAACTGATCGCTGTTTGTTATTGGCATTGACCTTGGTTGATTGTGTCGTGTATGTGACGTAATGCTGTTACGTGACAAATTAGCTGTTACTGTGAGTGCATTTCTACGCAAATAAAAACATTTGGAATATCTGCAACTCGGAATTTTAATTCTACGAACCCACGGAGTCACAATATCCTTATGTTGCTCTTTCTTCAGTATCCAATGAAACAAAAATTAAAGCTGGTATACTTCCGTTTTTTTTTTAATTACGTCCTCCAACGTTAAATCATATCGGACGATGAATGAAATAGATGAAATGCTGCTCAAATGAGTCTGGGGTCCATGGAGTTTAGAATTACTCAACATTCACCTTTCAGGATAAGGGAAATCCCCGGATAAGACCTTATCCAGTTAACTCACCCTAACCAAAATTCGAACTCGGAACCCCTTGAACGTTGCGCAGAGACGCTACTATCTACGCTACCGAGGCGGGCATTGTGTATTTGTTGGCCTACAAATTCGAAATTTGATGATGGACATTCAGTTGTAGAATACTATGAGTCGAGAAGTGAAGCATGCCTGGAATGCTTTTTGCTTTTAATTTCCTTGTAAAGAAAATTAACATAGTGAAGGTGATGTAACAAAGTTTCACTTAGGCTGCTATAAGAATGTTAAAGAAGATTTTTCTTAATTCTCATCTAAATTATTTCCCTGAATATTTAGGAATTTTAGTGAGGAACAGGGTGAAATATTTCACCAGGATATAAAAGATATGAAAATAAGGTATCAGTGGAAGTAGAGTATTCTCATGATGGCGGACTTATGTTAAAAAGGGGACTGCTCTGAACAACATGCAAGAAGATCAAAGAGGAGAAAATTTGCAGTGAAATATTTAGTTGAGGTTATGAGCGTACTTATTAATTAATGATTAATTGTTGGTGAATAACAGATTGTAATTATGGTTGTACTCAGGTTGTACACCCTGGTGTTTGCAGCAAGAGTATTTTTGTGTGTGTAATTTACGTCCTCCAACGTGAAGTCATATCGGACGATGAATGAAATGGATAAAATGATTCTCAAATGAATCCGTAGTCCCTGAAGCTTAGAGTTACTCGACATTCATCTTTCACAGTAAGGTAAAAGCGTAAAACCTTTTCTCCAGGTAACTCACCCTAACCGAGATTCGAACTCGGGAACTTTTGAATGTGAGGCAGATACGCCACTCCGCCGGGCAAGAGAGTGATGCTCTAAATATCTTTGTTACATATCCTTCGGTATCCAATGAAAATAAATTAAAGCTGGTGTACTCGATGGCCTACAAATTCGAAAACTTATGGACATTCTGTTCGAAAGTACTATTAGTAAAGTATGACTAGAATGCTTTCAAACAGTTTGATTTAATTTTTTTTTTTGAATTAAAAGTAATGTTAATATAGTCAGCGTGATGTTACGAAGTTTCAGTTAGGTTCCAAAGTTTCAAAGGTTCAGTGTGGCTGCTAGGAGATTTTAATAAAGTGATTTTTTGAAGAATTTAAAGTGAAATATTGCGTTAAGGTTATGAACATTGTTATAATTATTATTATTTAATGATTAATTAGTGGAAAATGACACAATAAGTATTGTGTATTTTTCATACAAAATTTTGTTGAAAGTAATTGTTATTACGTTTCAGAAAGCTTTAGCTTTATTTCTGATATTTATAGTTAGCTACAAAACCTGACGTGATGGGAGAAAAGGGAGATTATTTTCAAATTCAGCACAAAATTCTCTAAATAGTAGTTCAGGAACTCACGGCAACTTACAACCTCACTATCATTGCGTGCTATTTTAAAGTGTAAAATATTGATCCTCAGAATTTAGCAAATATTGCAATTTGTAACGTTGATATTCCAAAGAGCAATTCTACTTCCTCAAACAGTTAACAACTCACTTTAAATAGTTCATTATTGGTATCCATTAAATGCATCAGCCAACTCAAGTGATGATATTCATTTTCGCAGCTGCCCTCATGATAAAAAGCGTAACATAGATCATCACTGGAGCAGATGTGTCAAGATAAATATATAAAAAGTAAATAAAAAATAAATAAAAAATAAATAAATAATTAAATAAACCAACAAACAAATAAATAAATTCTGCTTTCTTTTTTCCCGGCATCTTGAAGCTTCACCAAGACCTATTTTTACAATATTAAGTATTTTTTATTTACAAAACAATTTTACATTAAGACATTAAATGGTTTTTGCAGATACATGATATAATTACATTACAAAGCTAACCTAACTAGGTACTATCAGTAGCTTTACATTTTGCAAGGTAAACTAAACGGATAAGGTATGTAGAATTTTTTTTTACAAATTTCATCTATTAAATCTGACGTTACTATCCTATTACGTTGTCTAAGTCTCTCAGATCTTCTAAATTGTGGTGACTGATTTCGAACGCCGGCCTGTAGTACTTGGTTATTGTGTTCCCTTATACCTTGTTGTTTATATTTCTCCATAATTATAGTGGAAACCTTCCTTGCTGCCGTTTCAAGTATTTTGAAGTCAGTTGTGTTTCTAACTACGTCCCAAACATATTTACTTTCTAGCTGTTTCCTTTCCTCACGTAAAATTTCATCATATTTATGACATTCAAATAGAGCGTGTTCTGGAGTGTCTTCTAAATTACGTCGATCACAATTACTGGTGTCAGACCTTCCAATTTTATTAAAGTGCACATTATATGGTCCATGTCCCGTTAAGTATTGGATACCTAATCTTGTTGATACTATATCTTTTAATTTTAATCTTTAATTTATATTGGGATATAAAATATAATTTCTTCTTCCTTGAAGTGATGTATTCCATTCATGTTGCCAATCTCTTAGAAGCTTCCTATTAATTTCGGCTTTATTCCTACAATATTCACCTATAACTTGCTCAATTTTTAAGAAATCTTTTCTTTTGAGCCAATAATTTGCTGCTCTCTGTTTTATTACTAAGTCTATAGGCCAAAATGCCACACATACTAAAAGAGCTAAAGTTGGTGTTGTTGCTACGACTCCTAAGCATCTTATTAAAGCTTGTCTTAGAACACTTCTAATTATTTTAATATATTTATGGTATTTTAATCTATTTTCCCCTTTTACAGCTCCATAGCCAATTGTCCGTATTCTAAAGTTCATGTGATATATTTTTTCTGTATCCGTAGGTAGTTTAACAGTCCTTGTGGTTAATGTTCATAATTTCATCTTTATTTTCCTAGCCTTATTTGTTACTTCTTTTAGATGTGTATCGTAATATCTTTTTTCATCTAAAAATTCTCATAGATATTTAACAACTTTGGTCTTTTTAATATTTTCATTATTTATTCTGATAATAGGGTTTACTTTTAAGGCTCCTTTAAATGGAACATATGCTGACTTTTGTGGTGCAATATATAATTTAGATTCCTTACACCAAGAAGACAGCTGTTCCATAGATAAATTGGCTTTTCTTTCTAACTGCAAGCGACTATCACCTTCCACTTATAACAAAAGATCGTCTGCCTATGCCACAATATTGAATGTATTACTAGAATGTGTCAAGATTCAGATGTTGCACAAGATTTTAAAATGTAGGGGACGAGGGAACTTTGGTGTCGTAGTCTAATAATATATTTTGTGTTCGCCGGGTTTATATTACCAGAACTTCAACTTCAACTTCTAGATTATACTGTTCCTTACTGTCAGTTGGTGTGCAAGTAAAAATAAAAGTGAGGTAAAAACATGAGCGTTGTACAGAACAGGTGTATGCAGCACAGGAATGGTATGTGCGGAAGGGATTTCCCATCGTTTGATATGACGGGGACGTTTAAATCACTTTTACGACTAGGGACAGAGGGAACGCGGTGTTTCATGTATAAACAACGACCTCGTTAATATTTAAACGCAGGGCAGAAGCAGCTGGGCCCCTATCAAGAGCGGCCAGACTGCCGCTATTGTTGAGCCCTTCTAAAGGCTGCATGGGGAATGTGGGCTCAGCCTTTCTTCAGACAGGAATGAGGAAATATGTGGTAGCAAGCGTGTTACCCTCCTAACCTCGTTGCTCCTGGATCCAAAAATCTCATATCCTCTTTCCTTAAAGATAGAAAACAGGGTATTTGTAAATAGCAGAACTCGTAAACGAGTACGCAGATACATGCAGCTAAAGTGAACATTCTATAAGGGGATTTCTACCTCACTTTAAGCATACATAAAAGATGCAAAATAAAACCGTTAGAGGAAGTAACAATTACTCCAGAGTGAAGCTTAAGCTGAAAATAATAATGCGGAACAAATATAAACAGTCTATATGTCTGCATATAATTACGAGGGGGGCTCAAAAAGTGATGCCTCCTAATTTTTTTTCTTTAAATAAGTAACTTATATAAAAACTTTGAATTTGGCGCAATTCCTCGAACCTTCTTCTCCAATCCCCTGTAGTAGTAACTTCCGAAATCAACAGGTGGCAGCACTGCATCCTCGTGCAAAATGGCTAACATCGACATTCGCATAAGACAGCGTTCTGTGATTGAATTTTTGACTGCGGAAGGTGAAAAGCCAATTCGCATTCACTAAAGGCTAAAAAACGTGTATGGTGATGCAACGGTGGATGTCAGCACTGTTAGACGATGGGTTCGTCCCAATAACTTACTATCTAAAACCTTAGCCTATATACGGCTAGTGTGGAGAAATTATTTATTTCCACCAATTAACTAAAATAATAAGAGTTAAATGATGATGCCTGGGACTTAAGTACTTACTATGGTAAGTTGCCACAAACGGTGTATCTCGAATGCGAGAGCCCCTAGTAGTCTACTGGAGAAATATGAGTCAAATGGAGAATTTAATGTGAGGAAGGCACGTTGGCCATGGTAGTTCAAAGGATAAGAGCGACTAGACGAAACCAGGAGATCCGTGGTTCAAATCCCGGCCTTGGCATTGAATTTTTCATGTTGACTCTATCGGTATAAAACCTTAGCCTATAAACAACTAGTGTGGAGAAATGATTAATTTCCATCAATTAACTAAAAAAGGCTTAGTTTGTTAATTTAAAGAAAATAACTAAAATTTAATGTTAAAGCAATTGTTTAAGAAAGCATAATAATTATGGGACTTGCGAAGTAGTTTTATTAGCGAGTAAAAAAGTTGACGCCGGAGGCGTTAGTGCCGGGTGCTTACTGTTTAGGAGCATAATAAAAATGAAACCATGCTAGTCCTATACATAGTTTTATCCATTACCTAAGAAAAAATCGACTTTAATTATAGAAATATACACAGTGTAAATGTCCTATGTTTTTTTCCTGGTTTTCATACAGCTAAAGAAAAACTGAACATCACACTAAGCCATCTACGAGGTAATCGATAGTCAAATAGATTATAGAATGCCTTAGACACGATACTAGAGTAGGCGTTCCGGAAGAATATGTTTATGTCTCACAAATTTGAACTTTTTCCTACTGTCTTACGTGCTATATTGATTTTGGTAGATATAATTCGATTCTTTGAATAACTATTCATGTCTAACAGTAAAAGTCATACTTTTAGTAACAAAGTATCGTAATGATATGTTTTTCTACTTATGGTAGCGGATAAATGTAGCTATTGGAAAAGCATTCAAAACGTAAGTAATAACTGTTTGAAAAGTGATTGTGAAACGGATAAAAGCTTCCGCAGAGGCTAAAAATATTCCTGTGAATAATATAATAGTATCTTAAACTTATTAACGGTGTTAAAGAGTAGTTTTTCACAAATAAAGGAAGTATTATTTCATGACTTAAGGCGAGATAAAACATCGATACGAAACAACTGGAAAATAAAGCATAAATGCTTGCCAACTGCAGCTAAGCTCCTAAAAAAAGTAAAAGAAGATATAAAGCAACAATGTACCAACAAATATTAACAAAATCGGCATATAATGAGAACAAAAACAAATATTCTGTAACAAATTAGCATTCCAGCTTCTTAATCAAATCGGTGTCCCAACGTGGACCAATAAATTAACGAATCAATTTAGTGAAAAGAGATTTCACAAATAATATCTTTGTCAAAGTATAAATGTTGGAAATTCCGGTTAAATAATTTTTGAATGAGTAAAGTCACACTGAAAATTTCAATGTCATAGCCGGGATTTGAACCACGGATCTCCCGCTTTCCGTGAGATTGCTCTAACCAGCAGAGCTACTATGCCCACCTCGGTAGCGTAGATGGTAGCGTGTCTGCTTCACGTTCAAGAGATCCCGAGTTCGAACCTCGGTAAGTGTGAGCTACATGGACAAGGTTTTTTCCGCGGTTTTTCCTTATCCTTCGAGGCAAATGTCGGGTAACTGTAAGCTCCATGGACCCTGGACTCATATTGTTGCAAACCAGGATTGTAAGGGGGGTGAAGGATTTACAAACCTAATTATTAACCGGGTGTGTAAGGATAGGGGGAGCAGATGGTAGAGCTAAACAGGTCAAATGTTAGGGACATGAGTAGGGTTAAATTAAAAGTGATGGGTTCTGCATACCATTGACAAATATATTTTGAAGATTTGTGAAGTCAAATCAAACAAAGGTCTCCTTTATCTTAAAGAGATAAAGTGTGCAATCAAGACAGACATTGAATCAATTAATACATGATAAAATATTACATTTTATATAGAGTGGCGTAGAGGTCTGAACAAGAGGTGGCTGGTTAACTCTGATGAGTTGAGCCTTGTAGAAGTATTCACAAATTCTATGATGAGACTAAAGTAGCAGCATCCAATGATCTAACCAACTAACTGATTGATTAACTGATGACTGACTAACTTACTACGATCTGCCTAACCATGATCCGATTAACCCTTCCTTAAAGGCTGTAATCGTTTAAATAGAACTGACTTTCAAAATGGCTGCTATCATACGACTCAGTGGTTCCTCACAAAGGGTTTAAATCCTATGGTGCAATTTTGTGCAACCCAAGAATGACTTCTTAATTTTTCTGTCGATTTAACAGAACACATATAAGCTGGCAGGTCAATACCACTGCTGACTCTGATCACTGAGTCATCCAACCTGTCTCAACTCGTTCTAATTCCTGCTAAAGCCTGGGGCTTACCACGAAATTAAATGTGAACCTCCAAAAATTAAAATATTTCCTAAATCTTATACGCAACAATATGAGCATCATATCACCTAATTCATTCACCGTCCGATATGACTTAACGTTGGAAGACGTACATTACACAAAAAATCTAAGCTACTAAGGCCAACTTTCCAACATGACATTAAATTCTGCAACTGACTCATAAGTCTTCCAGGAGTCCACTAGGTGATCTCATATGCTATGAAACACGCACCTTTTTGTGACGACTTACTGTTCTGTAAGTACTTAAGTCCCATGTTTTATAGCTAAACCACTATGTTATTCAGGTAAATTGATGGAAATAATCATTTCTTCCACACTAGCCGTGTGTAGGCTAAGGTTTGAATGAGTAGAGCCAGACTGAAAAATTCAATGCCATAGCCGGGAAAAAATGATTATTTCCATCAATTTACCTGAATAACATAGTGGTTTAATTATGAAACGTGGGACTTGAGTACTTAGAGCAGAGTAAGTCGCCACATAAATGTGTGTGTGTGTGTGTGTGTGTGTGTGTGTGTGTGTGTGTGTGTGTGTGTGTGTGTGTGTGTGTGTGTGTGTCTCATAGCATATGAGACCCCCTAGTGGTCTACCGGGAGACATATGAGTCAGGTGGAGAATGTAATGTCATGTCGGCATGTTGGCCATAGTAGCTCAGTTGGTTAGAGAAACCGCACGGAGGGCGGGAGATCAGTGGTTTAAATCCCGGCTATAGCATTGACTTTTTCAGTCTGGCTCTACTCATTCAAACCTCAGCCTACACACGGCTAAAAGTGTGGAAGAAATGATTATTTCCATCCAGTTTAATACTGGAGAGTCTAAATCACTATAACATGCACTTGAGTTTCTTTTGTTACTTTATAGTTTTCTTTTATATTTAAAATCCTGCATTTGCAGTTCAGAGTTCGTATTAATACACAAGACCTCCATAAAGGGGTGCTGAAAGGCCAGGATGTGTCCGACATCTCTGCATTAGCAGTCTAAACGTAATATCAGTGTTGATGACAGAAGCACTTGATTGATCGAGGTGCTGACGAAACCATTCTCACCCCTTATCACTCAGCACCTGATGTCCTTGCTGATGGTAATCGGAATACCAGCAAACGTGATTTATGAATAACTGAACATAACAGGGAAACGTAAGCCCTGCATTAGAAAGCTTCTAACTCGTTGCGAACTTCTGAACTGTCCCATCGCTTGGAAGAATCCTGTACATCATGGAGCATTACTTGTGACGTACCTAAACCATAACTGTCACGATGTAAATTTTATCCCAGGGAATACCGAGTGGAATAACTCTGTTGTAATGTGCGAGTACTGTATAAAGCTTCGGGTTTGAATCAACCGCCCACTCCCACCTTAAGTTTTCGTGGTTTTCTTTGACTAGTAAGTGAAAAGTGAGGTGATTTATTCTTTCCATATTTCCTCTTCATTAGGCATCATTCTCATCCTTCAGGTAAATAACTTTTAATGGCGTTTGGTGGCGCAGAACAAATGGCGTAAACGCTTGCTCAAAAGAAGTTCGTGTTGACTAGATAGCTGCTTGACAGATGGGTCATTCTTCGCCCTCTTTAGCACCTCCAACAGCGAGATAGCTCTTGGATTCTACTATAGCTTTTAGAGACCTCCGCTCATATATGGCCTGCATCAGCGAGAACTGGACCTATTGTGTTTCGTGCACTTCATCACTTCCTTCCGCGAATGGTAATCACAGTAGAGCTAAGTCGTAGTGCAGGAGGTGTCCCAGTCCATTTTCTAACCTATACTTCTGCCTAAGTGCAGGCGATCCATAAAAGAAAATCGCAGTTAATATAAATTTGCTGTTTAAAAGCATTATTTATTTTTTATAAACAGATAGTGTATATTTTGCTTCTCCATAGAAATTTTGAACAAAATATCTAAGCTTAGAGGGCAAGGAAATTAATTCTTCTTTCACACTAGCCGTGTGTAGGACGCACTATGAAATGATAGAACCAGACTGAAAAATTCAATTCCATAGCAGGGATTTGAACCACGGATCTTCTGGTTTCCGTCCAGCCGCTCTAAACCATTGAGCTACTATGGCCAACGTGCCAATATGACATCAAATTCTCCAACTAACTCTTGTTTTTCCCGGTAAACCACTAGGAGTTCTTATAAAAAAATGAGACAACTCCCATAATGGCGGCTTACTATGCTGTAAGTACTTCAAGGCCTAGGCTTTATAGTTCGGACCGCTATTAGGTATAATTAATGTCATTTTGGCACGTTGGCCATAGTATCTCAGTGGTTTAGAGAGGCTGGAAGGAAACCAGAAGATCCGTGGTTCAAATCCCAGCAATGGCATTGAATTTTTCTGTCAGGCTCTATCCTTTCTTAGTGCATCCTACACACGGCTAGAGTAAATGAAAAATTAATTTCCATTAATTACGAGAGACATTGCTTTCTTGTGCTGGGCACTCAGTTTGGATCTCTCTATATTTCTCTATTTATTTATTATTTATCATTTACTATTTATTATTTATTCATTCATGTATATATTTACTTGTTAGTCTTTATTTTTCACCTAGGACTTGCGTTCTTCTTTTTCTATGCTTCCGATATCTGCTTTTCTGTTCAAAATTAATATTTCTGCTCCATAGAGGCACTGTGGTTTAGGGCCTTAATTTTGTATCATCATGATCATCATCAATCCTGTACACCAGTTTTTATTCCAATAGGTAAATGTTCGTTTGACACCGTGAAAGAGATTAACTTACCGATCAACTGCCATGGGGCAAACAAAAGGAAGTTCAACGACTCTCTGGTTCCGATGCTGCATTATTTGCCTATTGTAACTGTTTCCTTTTGCTTCAGTCACGCCATGCTTCGCTGATGGTCATGCTTCCACGTCATGCCACACTCGTTTGTTCTCCGATTATCTGGAGATCACGACGAATGACATCGCAGTCTGCTGGAAATGTTAAGTGAACCAACGCCTTGCCTTACTGCCTATTACTCATAAGCAGAATTAGGCATTTGGATTTGCTATTTTTTTACTTAGAATCTTAAGAATTGTATATATATAAGTTTAAATATCCTATATGCTCTACTAATAAGGGTATTATCGAAATATATGATAGCCATTACATTTCAACTTAAGTAATCCTGAAGTTTGCTAATAGATCTTGCATGGTTTAAGAAGGAAAAAGGTCATGATAGAAAACAGGGTACTAAACTTTGAGAGGGGGAATATGTTTTTACCCACCCGCATGTACCCGAATGTGTAGAGGTTTTACTAAACATTGTTTAGTTTGGGGAATGGATTTTGAGATTACAGTATTTCCTCCGAGTTATTTGAATGCTGAGCATTTTGAAGGTTATTAACGTAGTCAGTTATCCATGTCACTACGTCAGACATGCAGGAAAAATTAATTATAGCCCCCTAAGGGGTTCTATTTTCCTATGCATAGGGCAACCATGCAAGTTGATAGTTTGAAATGAAAATAACCTCTCAGGAAGGAATTAAAATTAATTATAAATCAGTCTTAAAAACGAATGAAATATCACACTTACTGCGTAAACAGACATTTTTGGGTAAATCGAAAATATCGGTTTGTCAGTTGCTCTGGTGTAACATACCGAATTCATTCAATAAAAGGAAAAAGATTGTCAATAACTGAGACTATCACTAGGATTCTACACCACATTATTGGTGATGTATTTTATAGTCGGCATTATTTACATAACTTGTAAATTGCCTTGGTTTTCCTTCGCCAAAATCTTGATTAGTTCACATTAAACAAAGCATAAGCACAGATTACCTGGAGGTTGTTATATCCACATATATCAGTTAACTTCAGTAATAGATCATATGAAGAAGGCCAGTAGATTGGATAGTTGATATGAAGTAGGCTTTAGATAAAATATGGAGTGGTTGGTTCAGTACACATGCTACAGACACAGCTGCATGCAAGGATCAATAGACTTTTTTTGTAATTTTACATCCTCCAACGTTAAGACATATTGGATTGTGAACGAATTGGGTGTAATGATGCTCAAATACGTCCAGGGTCAATGGAACTTACAGTTACCCGAAATTCGCCTTGAGATGAGGGAAAACCCCGGGAAGTACCTTATCCAGGTAACTCACCCTGACAAGATTCGAAATCGGGACCTCTTTGAGACGGTCCGGCCCGTAGCAAACCACGTCAAGCTCTCCCTTGTGCTCAACGCCTCACAATTAAAGATTGGTGGCGTGCTGAGGTTAAGGAAAGGGAGATTGTAATCGGTTCGAGATGACTTGTAGCTCCCGCATGAGAACTTTCATCTGTACTTCAGGAATGGGTGCGTCCTGACTGGTTGTGGGTTGAATGATGACATCTCGAATCTGGTAGACAGAAGTTTATTGTTATCCTTAGGCTCCTTTGCTCGCCACCGTAAAGTCCTCGTCGGTGTGGTTGCTGTGTTTAGCGTCACTGTCAATATTGTGATGTGAAGAGCAGGGTCAGTAGCACTGCGCAGTCGAATTAGATATATTAATCGTCTTCCCTATACATTACTCTTTGTGCTAACTCTCACTGGAGATATTGTTAGATATTGCACTTTGTCTCTGTGCATGGCGCGGATGTGCACCTGTTAGGCGGCGCCGAATGCGCGCCCGTCTCACGTAGAACTCAGGACCGAAGTGTTCTTACTAGGTAAAAACTACTTTCCGCCATCACTTTGAATTACCCCCATCCTAGGTATTTCTCAGAGTTTGCAAAATCACATGAACAAATAGCAATTTTCTATTGGCTCTTAACTATCCCCACTTGAGATCAGTGTTCATAATTTCCAGTTTTGAACCTAAAATCAGAGACGCTTCGTCTAACAGTCCATAGCAAAAATTTATGCAAAGGCATGTGCTCTTCGCGATGGTCAAAATCTTATAGCCTGTTGTCAGAGGCACGCATGGGATTTTAACAATGGGTTGGTTTCCGACTGGAAGGCGCCAAATTTTCCTTGAGGGCAAAACAGATAATAGATTAGGGTTGTTTGTTTACAGGGATTGCAAAGGGAGTTTGCTGACCTTCGTAGATTGGCCTTGTCACTGTGGCGGTCTCCGGAGTATATGCTAGCATTATTGCATATGTCTAATCTGGTATACGTCATTTTCTATATTTATTCGTTTATGTCAATGTCTTTCTAGTATCAGGTTATATGTCGTCTCAGAGTTCTTAGGTGACAGGGGCTGTGTCATCTTGAACGTGAGGCAGACACGCTACTATCTACGCTAACTAGGCGGGCATGAATAGACCGAGTAACTGACAGGAGTGCTAAGGTTTAATCCACCCACTTCATATCCACCTGCGTCATATTTTCTTTCAGGCAATGAAACTGCATCAGGGGAACAAAGTAAGATCAGATCCTAAGGAAAACATGTGACCAACACTACATACACTAAAATGTCATTACAATCAACCATTATTTTATTACACATTTGTACTCAACGATACAGAGTTTTTAATTTACCAAACCTTTTTACATGAACCTAGTCTTTCTTTCGAGTTCTGCATCCCTGTTGATAACCTTTGTACAAGAGCAAGAGACATTATACCTGTATAGACATCGAATGAAGGGTTATCAGCACACAGCTTTATGACTCGGAGGCGTTTCCTTGAGGGCATGAGAAGTAATTAACTCGAGAGCTTTCTTGACTGTCTATAACCCCTTGGAAACAGGGCTTTAGTTAGGTGTGCTAAGAGTGATTTAATCAATTTCACCCAGTCTTAAGTCACAAACGTTCCATCATCTAAATGATCAAAGCTAGTCAGATCGCAAGTTTTATTAAAAGAAACACCACTTCTCTGGTAACAAAGTGGTTGACTTAGCTACCTAGGATTAAAAACTGGTTCGGATACTTATGAATAGCTTTTGGAAATCATATCAAATATTTGTAATACAGAATTCTCTTTAATTCGTAACGGAGTCTAGCATCAGACCAGATGCATGTTTGAACATCTATTGATTTGCTGGGGCTTGTCACCCTCGACTGCTTTTGCTATTAGTTACAACGCTGTTACTAGTTTACGCTGGTGATGCGACATTTCCGCAGAGTGACTTTTATTAACAGGTGACATTTTCACACAGTTTTCTCCGAAGTACCAATGACCGCGGCTAACTGGATGCAGTAAACCTTGAAATGTCGCATAACAACTTGTAACATTTTAAATGTTGAGTACAGAACTTAAATTGTAACATGTACATTTTATAATTGAACTGCCAATATTTGTCATGAAAAAATATAGCATTTTCACTCACATGGCTTTCCCTTCAAACACATTAACATAGACACTGCTCACTTGGGACTTTTTTACCTATTTACTTATTCTGAATGTGATAAAACGTTTGACCAAAAATTATATCAGGCTTAATGTAAGTAATTATACCTACAGCTTGCACTTAAAAGAAAGTCAAGTATTACAACTTGTTTTTCGCCCTAAACTTATGAATCGCGAAGTTGCAGCCCGTATATTTGAACTGCAAAGTGTAAGTATCTAAAATGAAACATTTCAAAAAAAGCTGACGGTATAAAAATGTTGCTTTAAAAGCACAACACATCTTAACAAGCTGTATTCGTCTTCGAAATTAATGAAACATTTGAATAGTTTACATTTAAAAGTAACTTCTAAGATCAGAGCTGATCATTACTATCTGGAAGTTTAGGCCAGAACTGGGAGAACAGTTTTGTGAGCAATGGGAGTGGTGCTGGTGAGAGAAAAGTAAATCCTCCGTCACCCTTGTTTAGAAATCTGTGACTCCAGAGATCTCAGATTGGATTAGGATTGCATTACGGAGGGGATTCGGTACGTAGGCCACCATACTGAGCCCACTGTTCCTATGCCCCCAAGTGGGGCACCCCCGGCAGGAAGGATGAAGCGAAGGTGACAGAGTGCAGCCGATCTAAGGAGCTGCGATAGCACAGAGGGCAGGGTCCCTACACTTTCCTTGGATAGAGACTTCCCCCAACAGTCCAGGACAACGAACACGCTCCCCCACAGCGGGACGACAAGAGCCCAGCAGCTGAGCCCCAAAGGTCCCAGGCTGGTGGTCCCGAAATGGTCCCAGGAGAGGAGCACAGACCGGCAACCAACCAACTGGAGGAGGAAGTATTTTTTCTCAGAGCATATTATAGGCCATGCACCGCCGATGTGTAGTGTGTAACACGCGCTTTTACTACATACGGCACCGCAGGCGGTGACACTGATGATGCATGAGATGAAGATGGAACACCGGTGGAATGAGGTGGCGGGGGAAACCGGATGTCCCGGAGAAAACCCGCCACAGCGCCGTGTTGTCCAGCACAAATCTCACTTTGCGGTCGCCTGGGATCGAACCCGGGCCGCCTTGGTGAGAGCCAAGCGGTCTAACCATTGAGCCACGGTGTGGCCTTGCACCGCCGAGATACCCGCCGCCACTTCTACCCTGAAAGAGACCACCAGATGGGAGATGATGTGAAATGATAATGGAGATGAAACGAAGGCACAGGAAATTCGGAGGATGTAATTAACCTACCCAGCATTCATCTAGTGACCCGGGAAAACCCCGAAAAACCCATGGGTCAGGTAGGTCCGCCAAGGGAATCGAACTCGGGCCTCCTGAATGCGGGCCACAGACGAAACCGCTTGAACTATACCCTCGGTGATCTCAGGTCGTGTAAGTACTTTAAAGCCCAGGCCTAAGTCGCCATTACGGTAGTTGTCTCATGTGTTAACGAGAACTCCTAAGTGGTTTACCGGAAAAAAACACGTGTCAGTTAGAGAGTTTAATGTCATATCGGCATGTTGGCCATATTAGCTCAAGGGTTAGAGCGGTTGGACGGCAACCAGAAGATCCGTGGTTCAAATCCCGGCTATAGAATTAAATTTTTCAGTCTGACTCAATCTTTTCAATACTTTTCTTGTTCATAGTTGTAAATGTAAGACCTAATAAACATTTTTACTGGTGTAGTCTTTTTACAAACATCGATTGATGCAACGATGAATTATTTCTTTCCTTGCGCACACGCTACTTATGCATCTTTGATGCACACACAAAATTATTTCTGCATACATTCCGAGAAACAAAAGCATGTCTTACCCCAAAGACTTTGATAAGCAGAAGAACAAAATCTTTTAAAACATTTAATAACTCCTTATAATATTACGTTTTAATGGTTACACCATTACGTACCTTACATTATTTCTTTATTTTATTACAAATAATAATCTCTTTGACTATTATTAACAAAACTTGAATTATCTAAAATAACTGCTACAAACCCCATGACTATTACACATGTAGCTGTTCAAAAATACTTGTGTACTACACTTTTGTATAGAAGCTCCTTCATTCAAAATTAGAATTAGGCCAGTTATTGATCTCCAGCGAAATCTTGAGAGTATCATTGAGTTATTATATATAACAGGAGGCCTATTCTCATAAAGTGCAGCCTGATGTGAAAAATTACATTATATCCATGCCACACTGACAGTAAGGCAAAATTAATGCTCTGTAGAAAATGATGAATGTAGTTTAACTTTGGTAAAGTTAGCAGATTTTTCGTAAACATGAAAAGACAAACAAAATTAAAAAGAAAAATCTATTTATCATTCCGAAAGAGTCCAACAAAACAGAGATGCATTCTGAAAATAGGCAGCAACAGCAAATACGTATGTTATTTCCCATGCACAAGCTTTATAACTTCAATTAAACCGGTTTAGCCACCCATAAAGACATGGTCTGAGAGCGGACTGACTAATGTCATCAAGTTTAACGAAATCAACCAGCAGGTGCACAGCGAAGCTGCTTTGACGAAATAATTTCCTACATTCCATACGGGAAGTAGACATTAACGTTATTTCACGCTAATTATTAGACATTCTACAAAGGAAACAAACGAAAACATTTCCCCTATATGAAACAGCAGATACTTTTGAAAGAGAATACCAATATTACAGAAGTAATGAGCGTTCTGTTCCCCGTCTGTTTATAGGGTTACATTATCCCTTTAGTCAGATGTACACAAACGTTTTTTCATTCAAAAAATACAGCTGAATGTTTCAATTTCAAAACTTAACAGTTATGTAACAAAATAAATATACCAGTAAGTTTTCATGTTACGTACAAATTGTGACAGTCCTTGCGCATCAATACACTAAAACTCAGCAACATTAAATGAAATGCAGCAACGTTACTTTTGCTCCAGTAGTAATGCTGAATTCCGCTTAAATTAAAAAAGTGTATTACATCAAATCAAACTTTTGAAAAAGCATGTAATAACTCACATCAGTTTTAAATTTTAAGTCGTAGTTTAGTATAAGTAGAAGCCTAAAGATAACTTCCTATTAGGCTTAATTAAAATAGCGTTCAGAAGTTGACATATTTAGGCGTAACAGGACAAATATCCTAACATTTTTCACTTTGACCTGCAAATAATACGTGCATAAAAACATGACAAACGAGAAAACGTCTCAAATGACTTAAGATATTAAATACACAGCAGCTCTTGAGGGCTAATTTATATATGAAGTTCTGATGGCAATGGAGTTAAACTGGTATTGTGAATTGCACTTAAACTGTACTTTCAAAAGAATAGGAAACATATTTAAACCAATTTTGATGAAATGTCGCAAATATAAAATTTCAAAAAATGTAAGAAAATAAGACCTCTATTACAAACCATTATGTCACAGAACTTCTAAGCACAACATATATTGAGGCCGCACAGTGGTTGAGTGGTTAGACCGCTCTTACTAAGGCCCGAGTTCGATTCCAGGCCACCGGAAAGTGAGATTTTTGGTGGACAACTCAGCACTGTGGCGGGGTTTTCCGGGATCTTCGGTTTCACCCGCTGCAACATTCCACCATTGCTCAATCTTTATCTCATATATAATCAATATCAACGTCTGAGGTGCCTTATGTACTAACGTGGGCATTAAACACTACAAGTTTCATTTTACTACATATATTCTTTAAGTACTGTAATGCACCAATATGCGTAAAACGGAGATATTCTTAAGTTAATATATAAAATGTTTTGAAAATGTATTTAATAATTGTTCCAGGTGTTGGGAAAACGCATGGCTATACGTTTAATAGATACTCTTCATTTTTCGTTTATTTCTTTAAAATATTGTTAGCGAAGACAGCTAGCGGCTACATCTTGTGACCAATATGGTATAACCAAAAATAATCCTAGCTATTGCTTTGGACTTTCCAATAATGTATCTTGGTCACGACCAGACCGATGCTTTCCCAGTGTGCTTAGAAATCCTGTGGATTTAGTTTCCTCTAAAAGAACTCCTGCGGGAAAAAAATCCGGAAACAGTGGTAAACGTTTTATGCTGTCAAATTGTAGTGTAGTTAATAATCAAAGTATTCCTATATACGTTTCTGAAATGGGAAGTGTGATTTGTTTCATATTCCTTCTTCTAATCGTGAAAAAAAAAAACAGAATTTCAAATCCATCATCAAGATTATCGCTTAAACCTAATTTATTCTAATATTCACATCTGCAAGGAAGTATCGCATAAAATCATTGATATAAATATTTGTCTTGATTATCGTATCGTAAATAAGCTAATTTTGAAGAATAGTCTACTCAGGAATGGGTATAGATGTGAATCTAAGACATAAAATAGTGTTTTGTATAAATCTTAAGAATAAAACTGGAAAAATTGCATGTTGCATATTGATATGGTACACAAATTTAACCACTCTACATGAACAAATGCTGTAAGTTGCATTTCGTGGTTTTCACAGCAAGGAGAAGCATTACTCTCACATAAGTCGCTGAATTATTAATCCATTGCACTCTAATAAGAATAGAAAAATAAACGGAGACTTACCTAACTCCGCAGTTCTTTGTCATTGCCACGCATAAAAGACATAATAGTGTCACCACTATAGAGACACGTTCAGGCAACTTCTCTGGCTTACCGGTGTGGCGTGTAGCTGGATATCCAGGGGCGAAGGTTCACTTGGGCCGTAGATGTGTTTGCGACGTACTCTGTGGGCAAAAATATAATACTACGTACTTTAACAGTTACGTCATTCACACGAACACCAAGATGTCATCGGAAGCACATGTTTTAGTACTTGCTGAATACAAATATGGCATTTCTGGATTACATACTTACACTTAACAGGGAAAGCATATTATTCACACAAAATCGATAACGAGATTTCATTAGAAAGAAATCCTTTCAAATCAACTATATAAATATATATACACATATATATATATATAAATATATATATTCATCTATACATAAATGAATAAATGAATGAATAAATAAATAAACAAATAAACAAACAGACAAAAGCAAACAAACAAATAAATAAATAAATGGACAAATAAATAAACAAACAGACAGATAAATAACAAATGAATAAAATAACAAATAATTTAATAAATTTAAATAAAAGGAATATAGTTTTCTCTTTCTGTCCCTATCGCTCTGGGTGAGTGGGTGGGTTGGTGTTTGGGATTGTCTGTGGGCAACATAACCTCAAAACCGTAAGCGGTATCACATGAATTTGTGATTAGGCAGCGCAGGAATCAGTGGTGTGCGAACCTCAAAAGTTGTTATTGGGACATACCGGCCACGCAAACAAAAGCATCACTCCTTGTTCATATTTAGTGACCCTAACCTATTTTTCAGGTAATGTGGTGTTGTATATGTGAAACGTATATTGTTCTGTATGTGAAATATATTATGTATTGATAGTTTAACATAAAATATGTTACTATTATTAATCATGAAATAAGTGAAATAAGAATTGTAAGAAAAACATTGTATTCCAAACGGCGACAGTCAGTCGAAGTGGTATTTGTACAATTAGGTAACAGAAAGGATGTTCATAGAACAAACAAATGAATACTCTGTGGACCAGCAAACAAACTATGAGTATACGGGCGAAGAGCATGTGACCCGTTTACAAGGAAGTACAAACTCCAGTTTGGTGGACTTTAAGAAAGTAAATAATTGTGAAAGGAGTCACGTAGATATTGTTCGCGATCTTTCGATCAGCAAATATAAACCTCGATGTTGTGAACCTAGGGGAGAGTTCTTCTGGAAACAGTATGAGGAAGTACACGGCAGTCCATCGACAGTTGTCAAAGAAGGTATGACCGTACGGTCTTACCGCACGTCGCTGTAACCACACGTAAATGTCTTCTTCAGTATTTAGTAGACTGACTGGAGCCAAATGTTCATCCTGCTTAATGTACCACTAAAGCTCCACAATAGACCATTTTCACCTGGCTGCTGTTGGTTTTGTTACCAAAAGCTCAACGTCCCTCCCAATTTACCTTCGGCTTCCGCTCGGCCACGTTGTGGTCCTACCCTGGGATACAACAGAGGCAAAGGGAAGTTATTTGTGCAAAAGTCGACTAATAACTCGGACAGTTGCAAGGTTGCTCCTCAGTGTTCAGCTACATACAGTCCATCCTAGCAGGAAGGATTTTGGGCGTACTTAGCAAATCCAAGCAATATAGAGCGCTATACAAACGCCGAACTGACGGATGTGGTTTTATGAATGGAAGAGCTAAAGGAAGTTTGATGAGCGCACGGTTAATTTAGGTTCATTAAAATATGAATTGTAAAAGTAGTTACATCAATGTTAATATTTATTTGTTTAATTTTAGAGTATTTTGTTATGATCTTAATTGTACAACACTTTCAATTACTTACTGTAAATATCAACAGCTTCCTCTTCAGTTACAAATGATTTATTTAGTACTATCAAACACGTAAAATAAAATGCTCGTCTTACAGTATAAGCTATTTAGTTTTGGTTAATTTATCCACAATTCTTTGATGTTTTCTGTACTGTTTATCATTTAATGCTTCCATCCTCAACCTCACTAACATTAAGTTCCCTCTAAAAGGTATAAGTTGCATATGTATACAAACTTGGACTCCTATAATGGAATTTCGGAAGACGCTAAACACTCATAAGCAATAAATTAAGCAATAGCTTCTTTATTGTGGTTCCATATAAGCCAAAGTATGCCGGTATGTTTACGAACAGCTACAGCCCGCGGTAGGGCGTGTGACCTATATCTCGAACTCCGACACCGTGTGTGTATACACATATGTACCTCTGAAATCCCCTTTATCGTTGCTGAGATTTGTGTGATTGGTAAACTGAAGAAATAACTTATTAGTGCTATAACTTTTTATCTGATAAAGCACCAAAACTGTTAATTTATATTTTTATTCATTGCTAATCTTTCAAATGTTCTTGGAATTCTAATACAGCCAGCCTCCACATCTATGAGAATCCATACCATCAAAGCCAAAACGTCTATGTCTCACTGGCAAGATAAAAATCAAATAAATTTTCCAGCTTGGTGTGATGTATATACGTCATCATATAAATGGATCTTCCTCTCAGGGAATTTATCGAATTTGTCCTTTCTGTTACCCCGAAGTAACATCGAATTTACACGGAGTCTCGGTCCAAAGAGAGGGAAAAAGGGAGGAAGTTGCAAAGTGAGTGAAAAAGATAGAGTAGGAGAGAGAGACAGGAATGAGTGGTTTCTTTTGATGTCGGCTTTGGCTCTCTTATTTACTCTGAACCGCTCTCTCCGGTAGAGAGAGGCGTCGGTTAGAACCAAATAAGTTAAATAAAACAAGCCTCAAGGCAAAAAGGAATTTACTGTCCATGCAGCAGGCAAGATGAAAAGAATGGAATGACGCAAGTAGATTGTTTTCTAATATCCCTTTGGCCACTCGTGCCTGTCTCTTTGCTTGCTTCTGGATCCATCATCGTTATAAACACTGTGGTAAATAACTCATTTCGTACGTCAGAACGGGAGTTTTGTGTGCGCTTTAAAAAACACATATTGATGATTAAATTGGTATAACATACACCGACGAGATAATCAAACGACAAAGAGCGTAAAGGAACAATTTTAAAATGAATTAAACATTCCTGATCACCCACTTTCATTTCCTCTACTCCATATTTAAAAAAGTTGAAGGACATTTTCTACTTTTCTAATTTTCGATACCATTTTTTTTAAAATATGCTTTTGAAGTTACCTCAATACAAAGAAAATTATTCTCAGAAATAAAATATATTTATCTTATGAGTATGTGTATAGTACACCTCAGAAGTGAAAAGTCGTTACATACCAAACTTGTTTCTTAATAAGTAAGCACTGTGATACAATGAAGCACAAAATTATTCCAAACTCGATATTTAAGTTCAAAAGTCTTCAATAGATTTTCAAAATAATCCCTCGAAACCAACTATTATTCACCTGGTATTTTCCAAAAGGTTTCTATTTTGTAAAATATATCAGAAATTACTTCCAACACACTTTGTATGGAGTTGACCATATTCGAAAGAAACTGCTTTTAATTAAATACATATTTTTTGTGTAACAAATTTTGGTATAACTCTTACGCAAAATTGTTCTTAATGAAAGCAAATATTTATTATGTGTTTCAAATGCAAAGAGCTCTGCACTTCAGCGAATCAGAATCTAGCGCACACACCGTTGCCCCTCTACCACCACCCTTTTTATATTTCTTTCTCTCGCACACTTGCGAGTTTTCTTGAAGCTAGAAGTAAGGGAACGCAAATTCAATTTTCCAAAGTGTTATAATAATGCAGTTGTTGCAATCATAACTGCAACATGGATTCCATATTATGCACATGACTTAAATATTACAATTTTAATTACAGTTTATTGGTTACCTATCTTTCTATTCCAACGAAATTGTCAGTGGCACATCCATATGACTTTAAATGCCACTTACGTCAAGAGACAATTCGTCATTGTCATTGTCCTCATCATCCAGAATTGCAAACTTATAATGATATGCTCCAAAATCTCGTCACGTGCTATTACTTTGCAAAAGTCAGCATCTTGTAGCTTATCTGCATATCTCACGCAGTTTTGTCAGTCTTGTGTTACCTCGTCAGTTTCTTAGTGAATAAGACGTTCAACGTCAGTCAGTTTAAAAGTATTATTTCTCTTTGCAACATAATTTCAGTTTACATTAATTCCGTTAGATTTTACTGACAGTGGAAAGGCGTGTCTGATTTCAATAACCAGTTGATCCAGCTGATACACTATTCCCTGTTTTTAAACTGAAGAACAAATGAATAATACTGCTTTGAACTCTCTACACTAAACAGAGATTCAAATCATTCATTAGCAAGTATATAAAGTGACGACTCACGTACTGCCATGCAGGATTCTTACAGGCCAGCAGAAATTTTACTCTTTGCTCTCTGTCGAGTTTGACTTATTTAAAATCATTCTTTTATCACGTCATATCAGACGCTTACGTTTCATTTCAGAGTAATTACAAATATTTGTAAACGAATACATGACCACCAATAATGATGTTCATTACAATGATTACGTCACAATGCATTGTAATATTAGTGCTTCGTATATTTGAATTAGGAAAAATATTTGAGCTAAAATATGGGGTTTTTACTGTTATGTTAAATAAACTACTCTCTACTTTCTGCAAAATTTGAATTTCTGTCTTAAAGTAAATGGTATTTATTGGAGATGGACTCAGTTGGCGCTCGTCCAATACCACTTACAGGGAATGCAATATGACAACACCGCAGTACTCAGATTGGTTGCCCTTGCCTAGTAGCGTTCAAGGACAAACATCACGTTTGAAACACATAATAGAAGGCTATTTATATAATATTAAAAATATACATTTAATATGTCATGAAATACCTTGTGCAAATTGTCTTTTACTCAAAATGTGTAAACATTTTTGAGAAAACGAAACTTTTGTAAATTGTTTCCACGTAAAGAATAGCTACTGGGAAAATTTTCTAAAACACCTTCCTATTGAATATACTGAAATTAAAGTAACTAAGTTTGCACCAATGTTAAATTTAGAGCATTGTTCCATTTTCTGAGTATTTATTGGTTACAACCTATTATTGCTTTTATCGCATATTTATGAAGCTGAACATTAAAGTAATGCACTGAGCTTTATATTATACTATAATATTCTTTTTAAATTTCAGTTCAATGTTCCGATTCTTCTCCAAGATAATACCAGTGACAAATTTCATATATTGCTTGCAATTGCTTTTTAAGTTTATTAAACAACCCTTTATTTTCTAGTAACAAGGTTCGAGATGATGATGTATTTTGAGTTGGAGTGTTTCTTAGATAAGTGTATACATTCTGCGGAGCACTGAAAAACATTGTTCTGCTGAGACACTGATGGCAGGAATGATCAAACTTAAATGGTGATGGTGTAATTTTATTTTTAAAGTTTTAAGATCAGGAGTTCACCTTCCTGTTAAAATTATGTTTCATTTTTCACTGAAGGAACGCTCACTCAAGAACCGATTTAAAAGGTTTCGATCACACAGGCACTTTTACCCGCAATTCTGCTGTCATTCTTCTTATTCTACTTTTAACATTAAATCATTTACCATATTGGAGTTATCCAAGGTTTGCCGTTTCACTGCACTGACAACAATCTTTCTATATATAAACAAGCAAGTAAGTGCTCGGTTGCCTCCAAAGGTCACTGACATCCCACACGAATCTGTACGCCTTGATTTTGCCGATGTACGCCACTAGCAACAAAACGAGCTATTTAGAACTGAAGGATGTCAGACGACCGGTCTCGGAGGATCTATCACCGACCAGCCCCGGTGGTAGGAGAATAATAATGCAATTGAAATCTAAAAGGAAAATCACTCGTACTTTCCATTATTATTTGAACAAAAAGTGATGTAAAATCTTGATACTCATTCTTCAATTTTATAGCTATTGTCGGCGGTAACAGAGGCAACCTTAACTCTATGCCACTGCATAAGTCACATATTAACCTTGAATTAATTTAATCAACACTCTACTTTTTATTTTCTTTATAACAGCATGTTTCTTACTGCTATAAATGTCGAGTTTTCCCCCACATTTATTAAACTGTAAAACCAATTCTCAGACCAGAGCAACACATTACTTTGAAGGACCGTGACATAACAATTTATGCAATCAATAACTTCTGAATTGCTAAAAATAGGTTGATCATTTAATTTGAGTTACAATTACTGAATTCCAATATCCTATAGAGAGCAATATTTACAATAACTTTCTTAAGGGATGAACACTGAATTACCTAATTCACTCTTTCATTATTTACCACCCTAGGAAAGGAGTTCAGATCCCTTTAGCTACTGCGGCATGAGCGGTGTGGACCACCAGCACTCGTGCTCGAAGGGAGCTTGTTGGGATGGGACTGGTCTCACCGGGACAGTGGTCCCCAACACCCTTGGATAATAGGTATATCGGCTGTCATAGCCAGGAAGGCAGGTGTGGGAGATGTTCCGGAAATCTCCCGGAGAGCCTCGCTTAACCTTCATTTACAAATATGTTATAGTATATATGTGAAAACCTCACACCGACCAATAGTATTTAAATGTTTTTAAAGCCGCTTTAGTAGATTCACTAGATTTACAATCATGGAGGATAGGATATAATAGGATAGCATAACATTTATGGAGGGGATTCAGCGGTCTGATTTTTAGTAATTATGCCCCAATAGTTCATCCCTAAGATGAAGTAACTGTATGTTGTTTAACGCACACTTTTATGGCATACGCCCCCGCAGGCGGTGACACTGATGATACACGAGATAGATTTGGAGCATCGGTGGTGTGAGATGGTGGGTGAAACCGGAAATCCCGGAGAAAACCCGCACCAGCTCCTTGTTGTCCACCACAAATCTCACTTTGTTGTCACCTGGAATCCCGGTTGAAAGATGAAGTGAGAAAAGAATAGAGCGGCCAACCGAGGAGTCACAAAAGTGCAGAGGGCAGGCTCCATATCATATCCCAGTTAGAAACTCTTCGGCAGTCCAATAAAAACGGCAAACTCACTTCTCGTAGTCCAACCGGAGATCACGTGGCCGGAGATTGGAAACTACCGTCACTTCATCATTTATGGTCCTGAAATGGCTCACTAAGCCGGCTTGGAGCCCAGAGTAAACCACGCCAGAGTTTGAAAAGTTCCCGGTGGTCTAGTACAACTGGCTTCCCACCCGCCGTGGTCTTCAAACGGCCCAGAAAGCAGGCTCGAACACCGCAGACCTTCTGCCACAGAATGTTTAGCAGGAGCATATTACCTGCCATGCAGCGCCGAGTCTCCCAAAGACACTGCTACCCTGAAAGGGACCACCAGATGAATGATGATGTGAAATGATAAGGGATAGAAATTCGGGGAATGTGATTAACCTACCCAGATTCACCTGGCGACCCAGGGAAGCCCCCGAAAATGCCATGGGTTAGGTAGGCCAACCACGGAAAGCGAACCGGGACCTCCAGATTGCTGGCCATAGACTAAACCTCCTGAGCCATCCTGCTCGATTACCGGATGTAACTCCTGTGATACGAAATTCCGGCACACTGGCAGTGCTCATGATACCACCGCCACCGCCACCGCCACCGCCACCGCCTCCACCACCATTCTTATTATCGTTATTAAATGCACAGCAAGGTTGTTTCCACTACAGGATAAACATGGCAGATAAACAGTTTATCATTCAATAAATTAGGAGAAATATCATTAGATGTTCTAATATTTGTCTATAATAATTGACAAGGAATTATGCACAACGCAAATTTGGAGGCCAAGGTTGCTGCAAACCACTTCCTGCGTTTCAATCCATAGGAAGCACTTTCAGAAGAAGATCCGCGTTTTTAAGGTAACACTGAAAGCAAAATTCGGTAAAACACAAACCTTGGAATGGGAGTTTAATATCCTCTAAGGATGCGAATGGGTTTCAAACAAACTAATCTTTCCTCATTTTTCCAAAGGTATCAGGTGCTTATGCTTTTATAACAATAATTCTATCGGTTCATTTTTTCAGTGAAAGTAGATCGAATAAAATTTAACCACATCTCGGCTTTCTCTCCCATTGGTTCAATTTTGACAACAAACATTATTCACAAATTAGATCACTTAACTAATAGCATCTAACTCCTCATATATTACTGTTTAGAAATATTAAAGAACACAGCACAAAAAATGTGAAACTTTTGTCTTTTTATATTTTTACTTTCTCAGTTATGTATAATATGTCGAGAAAGTATTGTATTCCACTAAAATATTTTTGTCAGTATTTCATTGGAAATATGTCTCAAGGATCCACGAAGCCTAAAAAAATCATTTAAAATATGTGTCCTGATGGTGTATGTGAGTGAACAGTATAACTCAAATGAGATGTCGGTTAAAATCCAATATTGTATTTAAACTCCGCAAAATCCACCTTATATTTTCGGGAACATGCTCCACAACAAACTGTATTTTAAATAGAGCATATTTCAAATTTGTACCAACTCAAGGTTTTGATTGAACAACCTATATGATTCAGATATTTTCAAGCAAATAAAAGGTACACCTTGTATTTTGTGTATAGTCCATTTTATTCTGGACGACTTATTTATAACTCTTAAACTGTAAGAACTAAAGTCTAAGTATACAAAATATGTAGATTCCATGAAAGCTCACAGTTTGTTTAAAGTAATGTTATTTATTTATCTATTTACTTATACAGACAATGATTCCGAAATACGTTTATTTATAAATAAAAACAATGTAAAAGTATCCTCCTGTGTCCAAATTTGAAGCCCCTATTCTCTTCCTCCACTCTTCTCTATCGTCCATATCTAATCCCTCCAAACCTAATTCCCTCGTTCCTCTTTCAATATTCTCCACCTAATTAAGTCTAGGTCAACCACATCTTCCTCCTCCAGATGGGTTCCATTCTAAATCTTGTTTGGTAATCTTATCTCAGTATTCTACAGACATGTCCATATAATTCTAGCTGTTGATATTATAATATCTAAAATTGACCTTTTAACTTTCAGTCTTGTCTTATCACTTTTTAGATTTGTTCTAATTTACAATGTCCAGTGATTCTCTTGAAACAGTTCATTTCAGTAGATAATTTTAAATTTAAATTCCTCTTCACTTAACGTACTTATCATAATTATTAATTTACATATCTGTAATTTTGTTTATAAACTTCTGTTCTTATATCAGGAAACTAAATTGTGCAATATACTGCAATTCTGCCTTAACCTCTTCTTGAATCCAATTTGTATTCACCTTCAACTCTGAATCTATCTTCAATTATTTTGACGCATCACATGCCGTCATCTAAAACTAGACATCCTTCATCTTCACCTGCCAAATAGATTGTTTCCTTTAAATTAATGTTTAGTTCCTATCTATTATACTCCTCAATAATTTACTGTTATTAAACAGGAAGCCCTTACTACATGTTTTATGCTTTTATCATATAGAAGTAATAGAATTTCACAGAATTGATCCTGTAGTACTAAATTCTGAAAGTAAACACTAAATAAACATTTTTGTACATATACTTATGTCTATTAATGTAAATTAGAATGAAGAATAAGTGCCTTTAAGGATCATTATTAATCAACCGGCAACGATCTATTTTATAACAGACAGCAGATTTTTCTTTTAAGTAAAATGAAACCTCCTTTAGTGCAATTTACACATAATCTAGTTAATTTATTATAACTGTAAATATGAACCAAGGACATAAATCACACTTGTTCACGCACTCAGAGAATGACGAAAGCGTACTTCCGGAACAAGATCTTAAACTACTATATTAGGAGGACCTGCATCTAGGGAGGAAAATCGATTTAAGATCAGTTTGCAGACCAGGACCTTGTTGCTTCTAACAATAGCTTCAGCCATCTCCATCCGGGGACTCGGCTGGAAATCTATTTTCGCGTCTTCTCCTTTCATCTTTTAAGAAATGTGCCAGAGCTTACCGCAGCTTGATGTACACTACTGATATCACATCAGAGCTGAAAATATGTGACCAATAGCTTTATTTTCTGTTTTAGGTACTTGCAACACACAAAGATGTATTCCTTTTGAAAATTCCATATCACATTTATCTGAAAATACACGTTTAGAAACTCTCAGACGCATAAAGGAGAAAACTAGTTTTATAGAAAGGTCCATGTATGTGATCTGTATATTCACAGCATAACTAAACAGCGAAAGGTGTACTGTGTAACTTTAGCATCTTCCAAGAATGCGACAGAAAGGTGAAATCATTATTCCCCCCTCATTATGATAATATTTTCCAAGACTTTTTTAAAAATATTTCTTTCTATTTTAAGGGCACTGGGAGGTTACTTTTCCCCAGAGAGGGCCAATTTTTAACAATATAGAAACATAAATATACAAAAAACTAAACATTGCAAGAAATTTAAATTTGGTATAATTATAGTACAAGGATATGTACATTTAATGACTGTATAATATTTATATTAAGTTCATAAAGTTCCTTGAAAAAGGGGCATAAGGCACTCTGTGTATCCTGAAAAAAAGTATTACAACCTATAGTTCAGGTCTAGGTTCCTTGTAGGAGTTTAAAGCTATAGGCACCGATATTTTTCCTTAATAACATAAGGCACAGTATAATAATATAAGCTAAATAAAGAGCATATATAATTTATACTATGCACATGAAAAATTATTTAGTTGTGTTGAAAATATAATATTTTTAAGGACTGAATTTTATTTTCCCTTTATTTTTAAATCATATGGATATAAGTTAGATTAATGTGTCCAGGGAACATTAAAAAATAAGCACTAAAATGTTGTATCAATATATTTTATAGTTTTTGAGAAACATTCACACAAAGTAGGAAAAATAAAGCTTTTTGGCAAATCACGATCAATGAATAAGCACCATTCTTTATAAATTATACATACTCACAGAACATTCCTGCTCCATATTCCTACTAAATTAGGTTTTCCTCGTCTTTTATTTTCCTTTTCTTACATCTAGCTCTACTTTCAAGCAACTCAGCTGTTCTTTTTGCCTCTGAGAATCGACGCACACCTTTTTCAGACATGCTGTCCTCATATTTTCACCAACCTTTATACCCAACTTTTGTCATTACTTTATGCCTACCACTGCACCCACCATTATAACAAATAACACTATCATATACAGCAATTTTTAAAGCTTTTGGCACAGCATGTACAGTTTTTGGAATTCATTTCCATATTATATGATGAAAACTTTCATTTGGGTTTTCGATTCGACCATGAAAGCACTTTCTCAGTAATTCATCTTGAGAAACTTCCCTAACTACTTGTTTAATTGCCAAAAGAACATTTTCTGGAAGAGAGTGTTTATGTTTATAAATTTCTTTTCTAATCTGATATCTTTGAAAGCCACACCACGAATCTTCACCTTTAGGACACAAACCATGCTGTGGATAATTGGATCTGTAGATAGTTTATGAAAATAAATGGTCCAAATAGCTTGTTTCATTTCTGCAATTGTTTTACCTCTATTTCTCCTGATAGCTAGTCCATAATACTGCTGAAGGAGGTTACTCATCCACGACCTGCAAGTGGTTTGCTCTCTGGAAGAATCTTTCTCTTCATACATCACAAGATGGGCGTGTCATTGCGGCGTAGTCTTTAAATTGATGGATTAAGGGGCTTTAATATCAGCTGGCACCCTATGTTATATATATCATTTAAAAGCTGAAGAATTATATAGTTTTTAACACTGAAACAAATATTTAAATTATTTTCATACCAAACGAAATACATGTTTTAAATTTTGTGAAAAAGGCTTGGAATTTGTTTCCATTCTGAAAAACGTTTCCATAAATGTAAACTCTTAAAGAGTATCAAGTCTTAGTGACAAAAAATTAGTTTCTTAAAGCACACAATTTAAGTTATAATATTCTGGAAGGAAGATAGCATGTGCCAAACATTCCTTATTATACGTCTGCATTTTAAAATCCTTAAACTTTCCTTTTATGGGAATTTTTTTCCTTTCTCCCCTTCTTGTCCACGATAACAGAATGCAATTTTAAAGTCCGGGTATAGTGATATGGCCTTAAACAGTTTCAAATCTACTGCATTTCTCTAATCTCTTTATTCCTAAAAGATATTTTGCAACAATTAATTCTGCAAATGTTTATTTCAATTATAATTAAATAGATACAAGGGTTAGTGTTTCTGAGAATGATATGTAGATGAGTGAGAGCAGAAGTGATGCGATTCCAACAGCAATATTTTTCACACAGGTGCTTTGTGAAGTTCAAGTCTAACTTGGGACACGATCTTTGGATAAATGGGGTGAAGTTTCGAAAAAAAAGGATAAAATGAAAAAAAAAAAATTATGTGAGGACTCATAGAAGTTTCTCTGCTCCCCAATATAAAAAAGCTTATTTTTCGATAAACTCCACGTTAACAGAGATAAAAGAATCCAAGCTAGTTTTGTCATCAGTTTCCTTATAGCATGTGAATACGAGAGTAGAGTATTTGGCAATACGAGGATGCAGTATATGAGAACAGGATAAGCTTAAGGGGTAGCTAAATATTTTAAGAGCTCTTCGCTCTATGATGACTTCCATTTTCTTTCTATGGCCAGGAAAGTAAAAAAAAAAGGAATAACAGGTTCTTACTTGAGGAAAGTAGAGGTAATTCAAATCTATAAGATGGGATACTAAAAAAAGGCTTATATCTACAAAATAAAAATTATGTTTCACATAAGCTCTGCCCCTTGTGTCATGAAGTTTCTAGTTTATGTTATATTTAAGGTTTTGAAAAGGTCGTCCTGAGCGACATTTCATTTGTTATAACATATTTTAAATATCTGACAGTCATTATTCAATAGTCAATTTTGGGGTAACCAAAATTTTCGAATATCTTTCCATGTAAAGGACACTTTGGAATGAGGGATTTGCTTAAAATCTTGGTGTGCAATATTTGAAGATTTAGAACTTAAAAAAGAAAGTTAGGTATTTAACCAGCTTTTCGTTTTTGAGGTGTGTATTCACACACAAATGAACGCAGGAACATAAAAGTTCTATGTTCGGCAGAACTCAAAACGTGTGTTCACACTGAAGCCCCAGCATCGAATTTTTAAGGCGAATGAACTAACTTGTCTACTGAATCGTGTTGGATGGATGGTGAACTGGACCCTATCGAAGTTTTTGTAGAATAAATTGAAATGGTAACAAATGCAATTTTACGTGCATTGTAGTTATATTCTAGTACAAAAATTAAATTACAGAAAAGGAACAGCGAACTTAGTTTGCTTTCAGTGCGTTTTAATTTATTACATCTTTCGGTGTTTTCTATTTGACAAATTTTACAGGAATTTAAAAGTTACACTCTGCATGTGTAAGAGAACTAGGGATAATTTGGACTTAATAATGCAACAAAACTGTAGGATAAGGTATAATTCTGTATAGGTCGAAAACTGGTATGTCACGATACGGCGCACTTCACCTCTTTCACCTTACTAGGTTCTCTTGTGGTTTCATACACATTCTTGCTGTAGCTCACGGACCCGGTTTCATAGTCTGACACTTGTTCTAACTGACAACGCCAGGAGCGCTTGTCTTGTGCCAGGAACATACTGTCCAATCAGGAACGAAATCCAACATTATCATGGCATAGTTTCTTCACTGATGGACACTAATCATGCCCATATAGGTTTCAGATGACAATGGTATGGGTAAACCCTTGGCAGAGACGTCGAATTGTACACTATTTACTGTGCATGAGATCGTATGTGTCAGGAAACTTATATGTGTAGTGTTAAACGCCCGCGGCAGCGAAGGCGGTAACACTGCTGATACATGAGATGAAGATGGAACACCGATGGAATGAGATGGCTGGGTAACCCGGAGATGCCGGGGAAACCCATCCCAGAGTCGTGTTGTCCACCACTGTGTCAGGAAGAGTAAAACGGTTAAGAACCGAGGTTAATAACGGAGATCGAAATGTGTAGAATAGCTTAACATAAAATATATAACTATTAGGGGTTCATGCAGATCGCAAGTAAACTAATAAAATCACCTGAAGATTGACAATTTAAACGGTATCAGTTTATCATTTTACCAGTACTTAAGTTAGTAGACAAAATATTGAATTTCAATGAAAATGGATGGAAAGATTTCGTCGAAAGCAAAGTCCCCAAAAATAATTTTAAAGTAGATCGCCCCTACGTGTTTAGGCATCAGTCTTAATGAATATCTTTGAACTGAATATAATTTATTTTTACAGCTTGTTATTCACAATATTATTATCTACAATACATACATATTCCTCATTCTAGTTGTATACACTTTGGTGCCGTTTCCCTTATTAAACTTGCTAGCTCAGCCTGCTTGGCTCCCAGGTCTTTTAGCATTGCTGAGTAGCATAGTCAGGCTTCCATCCTCTACTCTAGTTTGCTGTTTCCCCTTGTCCCAGCATATTTTCTTTTGCACTTTTCACTTTTCTCATCCTTTCTCTTTAGCTTTCCAAAACAGCTTCCCCGCATTTCAATTTCAACTGTCATTTTTCCCCGTAACCATTTTTATGGCTATCAGCTCGCTATGCATCTTTTCCCACTCGCTATGCATCTTTTCCCATTTTTCCTGTCTCCATGTCTTAGTTCTTTATACTCTATAAAAATATGAACTAATATTTGCATTTCTCGAAATAATTCGCATATTTCAATAATGTCACTACTCGGAAATTAATTGTTCTTTCACACTGGCCGTGTGTAGGCTAAATTGTGGAAACGTAGAGTCAGACTGAAAAATTCAATGCCATAACCGGGATTTGAACACGGATCTTCTGGTCTCAGTCCAGCCGTCCATTGAGCTACTATGGCTAAAGTGCCGATATGACATTAAATTCTCCAAATGACTCATATTTTTCTCGTATTTTTATTTAGGAGTTCTCATAAACACATGATACTTACAACATGTAAATATTTTAAGTCCCGGGCTTTTATAGTTAACCCCTATTAGGTCAATTAATGGAAATTAATTGTTCTTTCACACTGGCGTGCGTAGGCTAAATTGTGGAAACGTAGAGTCAGACTGAAAAATTCAATGTCATAGCCGGGATTTGAAACACGGATCTTCTGGTCTCCGTCCAGCCGTTCTAACCATACGTTTCCACAATTTAGCCTACACAAGGCCAGTGTGAAAGAACAATTAATTTCCATTAATTGACCTAATAGGGGTTAACTATAAAAGCCCGGGCCTTAAAGTACTTACATGTTTTAGGTCGCCATTAAGGTAGTTGTCTCATTTGTTTATGAAATCTCCTAAGTGGTTCACTGGAAAAAATATGAGTCAGTTGGAGAATTTAATGTCATATCGGCACGTTGGCCATAGTAGCTCAATGGTTAGAGCGGCTGGGCGGAGACCAGAAGATGCGTGGTTCAAATCGCGGCTATAGCACTGCATTTTTCAGTCTGACTCTACGTTTCCACAATGTTACTTCTTAGTTCCTCAAAAACAGAGATCCTGTTCTAATTCAAGCCATTTGTTCCCTCTACTATGGCTTACATTGGTCTATATATCTTCCTTTCCTCATTCTATTTATTGATCTATAAAATTTCAGTGCTTTTCCGTTTTCTAACCTCCTCATATTTCTTGACTTTCTATATCCTCTAATGTATTTCTGACTATTTTCCAAAAACCTATTTGTGGAGATTGTGATTAAAATACCTGATAGTTAAATAAATAGCTGGCTTAGTATTTAACTTATTTAACTCGATATTCTTCAAAAAGACCAAACGGAATATTTTCAACAGACAAAGCTAACCTTTGCATGGAAATGTTATTTTTTCAGTAATTTGTCTAACGAAATATATTATAATACTAGTGTATGGAAATATATATGTCTTTAATTTCCTGTTAATTGCCTTCATTCTGGATGACTTTTTGTATAAAACATTGGTAAAACATTGATGATGAAGACATTTTACTCCTCCCTTTAAAGTATACAATTTATGTCCAACAACCTTTTCTGTGCATCAACACTCTTAGGTATGCTTCAATATTGCTTTTACTTGTCAATGATTTTATTACTCTTTTCATTTCTTAGGTCCCTATTTGTTTTTTTCAGCCGTCGTCTTAACAGCGTGGAAATTTCACCTATAATATTTTCTGCCACATACCTCATAAATTAAATTGGAAATATACAACTAAATAATATTGCTTTTGATTAATTTATTTACTGAGACTGCGGATTTTGGCAGTTAATTTATAAGATTAATATTTTGTTTCACTTGAAGGATTACCAATAGGCAGTTGTGCATGAAAACTCACGACCTGTAAGCAGAGATGCAAAGGTAGAAGCAGTTGTGATTCATATTCAAATGCGGTAGAGGGATGTATGCCACGCTGCGTAATCGAATCATCACGAATGGCTGCCCTAAGAGCCAATCTCTCACTGATGGTGGTGAAGATGGAACTGTTGAAATGGGAAATTCAACCTGTACACAGACCACCTCAGTACCTTCAAATTCCTCGTATAGAGATCCCATCACTCAGCCAATAAATCATTCATTAAGTGTAACAACAATGCTCAACTATCTATGAAATTTGGTGATCATTGTTATTCCATCTAATAATTTGCCGAGATTTTACCAGAAGTTAGGAAATGAACTTTTAGAGAAATGCTAGTTTGTGTTAGTTGTGTGAGAGATATTAAATAGCCCAATTCAAATATTATAAGTACGGTGAACACAATCTAGGTATTTAAGTTTTGTTAACTTTGAAAGATGCAGCACGCAGATTTTGAACGAAACAGCAACTAAACATTGCATGGAATGTTTTTGAAACATTTCCCTGTCAACTACGAAAACATTTATAACCAGTCATACCGTTGGCATCAGAATCACAGCACTCGACTTTTTTTTTTTTTTTTTTTTTTTTTGGTAATTTACGTCCTCCAACGTTAAGTCATATCGGACGGTGAATGAATGGGTGAAATGATGCTCAAATGAGTCCAGGGTCCATGGAGCTTAGAGTTACCTGAAATTTGTCTTGAACGATAAGGGAAAACCCGGGAAAAACCTTATCCAGGTAACTCACCCTGACCGAGATTCGAACTTGGGACCTCTTGAACGTGAGGCAGACATGCTACCACCACGCTACCGAGGCGGGCACAGCACTCGAATGTGAGCCTCTTACATGCAGACAGCTGGTTCCACAACCCTTAATAAAATATACACTTTATTATTGGTTTTAATTTCAAATACTTATTTTTGTCAAGGAAAATTGCTATTAATTTCCTCTTTTTCGTTTATGATAAAAAGTGACCGCTGCCTGCGAGAAACATTTGAAGGCTGCGCATTCAGTTAAGAGAAATTCCTCAGAGTACACCACAAAATCATTGCTCAGGCCATTATTGAAAGAAGTTGTTCTTCCCCATTCAGGAGCACAAAACCTACTTCTAAGCTGATATCTGCCAACACTAATAACCTCTCGACGTACAAGCACATGATTTTTGAGTTGTCACATAACGCTGGTTTTGCCTTACAGCAGCGCGACGTTTTTAAAAACAGCCATTTGGATTCCAGTAGGTTCTCTCTCCCCAATTTCAACGGGTTCTATTTCTTTTGCATCATAGAAGGCGGGAGTTGAAGTTTACCGCTCTATTTTTCCGTTGCCCACTAGAAGGTTAGTGTAGGATAATGTTTGAGAATTATTTAACAAACGAACCATTACAATTTAGGTTTGTTTTACTCACAGTTAAATGAAACGCTCTATGTTACCCTAGCTGTTGCGTGAAATGGAATTAAGAGAATAACAGTATATTTATAATAATAGTTAAAAATCCATTACACATAGCCTCTCACGAACATGTTTGGAGACTTGTTCATCTCGACAATTCTTAATGTTACACTATGCGATGAGACTAAAGCTGTAGTAATTAAGATACAAGTATATTTATGAAACGACGCTCCACTCATTTCATAATTTTCGTATAAGTATTTTGATTGGCATTATAATCAAAATGCATACATTGAATTACGGTCGACTATATATAAAGGTTTGAAATTGTATGGATTTCAAAATAGGGTTGAGAGTGCACAAGGTTTTATACTTTCGATAATTCTTCGAAGCACATCAGCAATAAAGTTTCTAAAAGTCAGCTTATGCATTTAAATTTAATCCAGTCCATGCAGAGAGTACTTCATATAATTATGTTTCTTCATTTTAGTTGCAATACGTTATTTTTCACATCGTGTGCCTTTGCAGAAATTTCCGGGCAGATAAACTGCTTCACAGTGTCACTCGTGTTGATATTTTTAATTTTTCTTAAACTCGCTCTAGATACACAGCACAGTGGTGTCGAAGGTTGAACCTCCTCCTTAGATGAGGGGCCTTCGATATTTTGTCATTTGGAGACCTTGTCCCTTACTGGCATGTTAGTGAGTTTAAATGATAGGACGGTTGGTAAATGGTGGTGAATTGGTAATATAATGGTTGTTTAGTTAGTTGTAGGGGTTGGATTATTTTTTTAATTTACGTCCTCCAAAGTTAAGTCATATGGGACGATGAATGGAATGGATGAAATGATGCTCAAATTAGTCCGGGGTCCATGGAGCTTAGAGTTACCCGACATTCGTCTAATAGGATAAGGAAAAACCCCGGAGAAACCTTATCCAGGTAACTCATCCGTGCCGAGATTCGAACTCGGGACCTCTTGAACGTGAGGCAGACATGCTACCACCACGCTACCAAGGCGGGCTAGGGATTGGAAAGTAATGAATAGCTCAATGGTTTGTATGGGTCTATGGTGGTGCTAGCACTAGTCTGGGGCGCTTGTAGGATTCACCGGGGTCGAGGTCATATTCTCCCAGACCGCGGATTACACTGTTGAAGCTAGAAGGGGGTTTGTTATAAAAACCATGGGATAGGGTGAGGATGTAGTATGTGATTTTAGGGAAGTAGATGTCTTCATGGATATTATCATTAGGGATATACCAATCGGAAGCTGTTGCTATCCGAAGGTAGTGGATTTGAAGGACTTGGAGTTTGTGGAGATGGGATTTTGCTGCAACTCCCCAGAATGTGCAAGCATAGGTACGTGCAGTGCGGAGTATCTGCTTGTATAGGAGCAATTTGTTGTGCAGGCTCATTGTTGATATCCTATTATACATAGGACATGGCATGGTCACCCTTCTGGATACTTTGTTTGCCACAATGGTGATGTGATGTTTCCACGTCAGACGCCAATCCAGGGTTACTCCGAGGTATGTAGCCTCCGTGGACCATTGTACTTCTTCTCCAGCCATGCGGAGTTTGGGTACATCTTGTGGAGTGCGGCGAGTGAATGTGACTGCCTGAGATTTAGTTGCATTTATCATCAGGCGCCAAGTGATGAACCAGGCAGATAGTATATCAGCGTAACGCTGTGCTTTGGTTACAGCATTAACGTGTCGCTTAGATTAGACTGTTAATGCGGTATCATCAGCGAATAGATAGAGGTTACACCCTATTAGGTTAGGGAAGGTGTTTATATAGGTGAGGAATAAGCGGAGACCAAGGACACTGCCTTGGACACACCGGCTTGAATAACATAGGGTTGAGAATGGATGTCGTCTCTGGCAACGACGAAGGTTCTTGAGATACGTGGTGATGAGGTATATAAGGTATGCTGGGATATTGAAGTGGATGAGCCAATGGATGAGGCCATCATGCCACACCGAGTCAAATGCACGAGCGATGTCGAGGAATAATGCTGTAACGCAGTGCCGGTTGTTAATCCCGCGTATAACATCGTCCAAGAGGCGAAGCAACTGTTGGGAGGTTGAGTGCTGACGTCGGAAACCAAACTGCTCAGGTCGTAGTACATTGCGTTGGTCCAGCAGATGTTGAAGGCGGGCCTGCAGCACCTTCTCAAAGATTTTACTGATGGCCGGCAGCAGACTGATGGGCCGGTGGCTACTGATGTGTTTGGGGTCCTTTCCTGTCTTAGGAACGGTGATGATCCTAGCGTTTTTCCACGCAGCTGGGAAATGAGCCAATAGTAGTAGACTGTTGAACAGGTGAACCAGCAGTATTATCCATGCTGCCGGTTGTGCTTTAAAAGCAGCATACTGCATGTTATCATACCCTGTTGCTTTATAGGGGTGCACTTTCGCCACAATACTCCGCACTTCTGCAACTGTTGTCAAGTGCGCTTCATCCACATTAAAAGGAGTGGAAAGACTCGCTCTAGATATTTATTCTTCGATTGAGCTTTCTAAAACAATCGACAGTTGTATGTTCAACAAGTGGCGCCTGATAGTGCTACGAGTTATACGCAGACGAGCAGCACTTGATTGTTACATGCGCATCTTCTGATTGAAGAGAATCCGGAATTGAAGCGTGATAAGTTATTTGATGAGTTCCATTAATGTACAGCTACTGTACTACTTATTAAATTTATGCATAGCTGAGCATAAAATTACATAACAAATATAAACCAGCAAACTTATTGTCCAAAATACAAGAGGTAGTTGGAAATGTGGTAGTTTGTGTGATGTCCAAATTACTCTGAATTGGTTAAAATAAAACTAAACTGAAATGAGTTAACGTAAGAGAGCCGGTATATAGTTGAAGGTACATGAGGTACAAAAGTACAGGGGAACCCATGACTGATGAAGAAAAGTATACCATGAAGGTGATTTTGCATATTGAATGTGCAAATGATAACTTTTTTCTTTCAGTTTATACCGCGCCTTTAACTACAATGGCATATCGGCGGCCGTTCTACTTTTGGAGCATATCGCCTACTGGCGATGGTATTAACTTTTAGACGTCGGGTTGTTGCTGTTACCTTTTATAATCATCAGCTCAATCGCACATTCGCACTGTCATTCATACTTCCCGACCCTGGGTGAAGATGGGTGCAGATGTTTCGTTTTAACATTTTTAAATAACTTGAAGCAAGGGTATATAAATCATTCTTAAATGTAATTAAGTTTCCTTTTGCCTGAAATAATGATTGAAAGAAACCCAAAGTTCATAAAAACGTTTTAAGTCGCCATAAGTAGCTGTTAGTATTGTTGCTCCATTAAAATCTAAGAGGATATTTATCAAATGACATTTAAATTGCAAAATTTAGGAAGTTTAATACATCTAAACATTAGATATAGGCAAACGACATTAACAAAATAATATTCCACATCTTGGTGAAGCGTATAGTGTATTATAGAACTGCTGCAGTCTCAAACAATAATATCAAAATTGGAGGTGAACATGGAAAACCTGAGGCAATTTTCAGTTTGCAAGAGAAGATAAACTGCGAAATTAAAAGTTCAGGGATATAGAAATAGAAATACCTCATAACACAAACAGTAAAGGCTAGATAATTTAAGATTATGGCCACACAAGAGAGAATGCTCAACTATATATGGCAAAGAGAATCTCAAATGGTTGCCACAGGAAGAAGAAGAGTAGATTGGCACTAAACTTAGAACTTGGTGACTACTATGTGCTTCAAATGGGAAGGTGTTTGTCCTTGAGCACTACTAGGTCAGCAACCAATTGGAGTCCTGCGGTGTTGTCGTATTGCATTCCCTCTAAGTGGTGTGTGGCGAGCGCCAAATTAATCAATCTATATGAAATATTATTCGCGCTAAGACAAAAATTCAGATTTTTTCCGAAACTGATCCATGTGGAAGGTAGAGAGTCATGTATCTAACATAACCATGAAAACCTTTGAAACCATGAAATCGCGACGTAAGCACTGTATGGATATCATTATTGGTTGGCATGTATTCGTGAACTTATATTTGTAATTACTCAGAACTGAAACGTAAATGTTTGACATGACGTGATAAAAGAATTACTTTGAATAAGCCAATTCCAGCGAGAGGGAACAGTAAATTTCCTGCTGCCCTGGCAGAACGAGTCTGGTCACATTATTTCTTTGTTCATGAATGGTTCGTAATCTCTATTTACTCTAGAGAGTTCAAAGTGGTTGGTGTGTATGTACATATACTTTTAATTACTGAGAACTGAAATTTAAACTACAGACATGGCGGATAAAAGAATTACTGTGAATAAGTCAAGGTGTTAAATTCGAGAAAGAGCAAACACTTCATTTCCTGTTAACCTGTGGAATGCTATATGGTTATGTTTGTGAATGAATGCTGGATAAGAAGTGTTTATTTATTCTGGAGAGTTTAGATCAATATCATTCAGTTGTTCTTTACACAACAGTAGAATAAGAGTTGAATATTGTAATGATTACTTGCGGTAAAATTAGTGGCGAGTCAAACAGTCAGGCACTGCGAAGTCAGGCTCGAAGTGTTATTTTTAAGGGTTTATGTTCTTCAATTTTTTTTTTTTTTTTTTTGGAAACAGAAACTAAAAATGAGTTATTGCAAAGAGTACTTCCATTTAAAAACAAAGAAAAAGCGTATCAGTTTAATCAACTTGCAACTGAAATGCGACACGAGGTAATACGCCTCCCACCTTACCACTGCCAATATAATCCAAATGAGTTGGTGTGGCCTCAAATAAAAAGGGGGATTGCAAACAGAAATCATCCTTTTAAACTGACGGACGTTAAACGACTTTTTCAAGAAGAAATTTACAAGGTGACACAACAGGACTGGGAAACATGCGTGAAGCATGCAGAGAACCTTCAGGAAGACAATTTTAAGAAAGAAATAGCACGTGACGAGATTTTGGAACCTATAATCACAAATCTGCAAGACTCAGACGATGAAGACCGTGACTATGACCATTGGCTCTTAGTGGAAGTGACAGCGATATGGATGAGCCACTGGCAGTTCCATTGTATTAGAAAAACAGGTAATTCATAAAGTATAATTATAGATTTAGTATTTTAAACTTTACATAGTTTGCGAAAATGCTTTTTCGAATTTTGATTTTGGCAATTGCATCATAGAGAAGGTTTGTATAATATAATTTGTTTACCCTTACGTCTGCGCCAAGGAGACCTGCATGTTGTATGAGTGTGCGAGAGAGAGGGAAATATAAAGGGAGTTTGGTAACAAGCTGGCAACCCTGAGTGTGATACGGCATCTGATTAGCTGGACCCCAGAACTCTTCCCATTTGAAACACATAATAGAACCAAAGACTGAACTCGTAGAGGAAATGCCACAGAAATAGTAGAAGGAGTAGGAGCAGGAGCAGAAGGAGTAAGAGGAGGAGGAACCTTATGTTATAGAGTTCAGATAAGTTCTCTATGTATATCTTTCTCAAACAAAGTGCTAGATCACAAGGAAAATTGTACAACCGTGTAGTAGAAATGTGTTGGATTAGTGGGATTTATATCACAGACTCGGATCTCACGTATATGATTTTCTGTGTATCAAAGTTTTGCTCTGTAAATTATTATATGTACCTACCTGCTTTCTTCTCGCCTGGATAGCAGTAGGGTGGGAAATGGCCTCGTCAACCTGCTCGTCAATGGGGTCGAGTTTGCAGACGCCTGGGTCAGTTGGTGTTTGCTCTGTCAAGATACAGATTGCTAGCCGTCTCCATGTAATTTCGCCTTGAATTTGTCGCACCCTTCGCCGCTTATCCCAATCCACTTTTCTGTAAGGTTGCGGGAGGTTAATAACTATGGAATCATGCAAGTTCAGGGAGTGTTTGGTTGTATCAATAAAAATCCTACTTAGCTGCACGTTCAACTGTTGCTATAAACACTAAATACGTTATAACTAGGAACAACTTATGTAACATTGTTAAAGATATTACTAACTGTATCTATTACTACACGATAATCTGATAATCGTAAACCTCCTTTCAAACTTGTAGACGAAGAAAAAGCTATTTTGTGCTTCTTCGTATAATGTGGTCAGTTCCAAACATTCATACAGTAGTAACAAAGGGTCCGTTTTGAATTAGAGAATGCAGTACGCAATTATAGTTAATAGCTTTCAACTTTCCTTAGCTCGTTAATGTATTGATAATACTGTTTTGGAAAGTACCAATAACCGCAATAAAACGCATTTTAAACGGCCTTTTCTGGTCTGTTCAACTAACTGAAATCCATTATCTTCAAGCGTTTAATTTAAGAAAATTTTGGAACTAATTATCATGAACATCACTTCCTATTTAAGAAAAGTATAATTATGGTAAAATTTAAACCATAAACAATAAATATCTCAGAAATAATAATAATCATCCTCAACTCTTCATGGTATAGGAGAGTTCTCCTGTTGGCCTCATACTTCTTCCCATCGTTTTAGTGGTCTTCCTCTTGTTCTATAACCCAAAGCTTTGTATTTGTAAGACTTTAATGGAATGCGAGAATTATCAATTTTTCTGGATTTGTTTGTATTTTTTCTTTCAATGAGAATATATCTAATTGTTTCCTTATGTCTTCGTTTCTAATACGTCTTGTCTGGTGCATCCTTTTACTGCTCGGATATACTTCATTTCTGCCGCTTGGATTTGCCTCCAATCTTTCTTTCTGATGGTCCATGTCTCCGAACCATATAGCAAAACTGGAACAGCCATTGTGTTATAAAATGTTAGGTTTATATAACTTCGAGTTTTTTTTCTTCAAGATACGAACCATTACTCCACAAATGTATTGAAACTTGCTTAATTTACAACTTATTTCTTCATTGTTCGTTTTATAGGTTACATTACAGCCCAAGTAATTAAATGTTCCAAGAAGTTAAATTAAATTACAAGAAAAATAACCCGAGAATACCTGCAATATTCCACATACGGTAAAAGATTACCACTGGCCACTTTCATGTTATTCTGGCTACATTGTACGTAGTACACAATTTATCTATTATTTCAACTCCTGATTCAGTATCGTAATGCATGATTATTTCAGGCGTTTTCTCTACAGCTTCTGATAGTTGGCCCGATGAAACATGTAGACTTGAGATCAAAACGACGTTTCCGAATCTAATGACCTTGTTTCCATTTTATCTTGAGAATGAGAATCATATGATTTGTAGAAATTTGTCATCCAAAGGTAAGGCATCGTCATCTTCCAAATCCTTGGGATTCTGTCGATCATACCTTCTACTGAGATCCATGACGAAGAACTATTATGTGTTTGAAATGGGAAGGTGTTTGTCCTTGAGCGCTACTAGATGAGCAACCAATCGGAGTCCTGCGGTGTTGTCATATTGCATTCCCGCTAAATGGTGTGTGAGGAGCGCCAACCTAATCAATCTGTATGAAATTCTATTCGCGCTAAGACAAAAGTTCATATTTTGCCAAAACTGATCCATGTGGAAGCTAGAGAGCATTGTATCCGAAATAACCCTGAAGACCCCATAAGTTTAACTCAAATAGTTTTTCAAATACAAATAAATATACAACTATTACCTGTATTATAATAATAAATCGCGGCGTAAGCACTGTATGAATATCATAATTGTTTGGCATGTATGCGTGTACTTATAGTTGTAATTACTCAGAACTGAAACGTAAATGTTTGACATGACGTGATAAAAGAATTACTTTAAATAAGCCAATTCGAGCGAGAGGAAACAATAAATTTCCTGCTGCCCTGGCAGAATGGACTAGTCACATTATATAACTCGTAATCTCTATTTACTCTAGAATGTTCAAAGTGGTTGGTATGTATTTACATATACTTTGAATTACTCAGAAATGAAATTTAAACTACTGACATAACGTGATAAAAGAGTTACTGTGAATAAGTCAAGGTATAAAATTCGAGAAGGAGCAAACACCTCATTTCCTGTTAGGCTGCGGAATGATGTATGCTTATGTTTATGAATGAATACTGGATAAGAAGTGTTTATTTACTCTGGAGAGTTCAGATCAATATCATTCAGTTGTTCATTACACAACAGTATAGTAAGAGCTAAATAGTGCAATGGCTTCTAGCGGTGAAATTAGTGGCGAGTCAAAATGGCAGGTATTGCGAAGTCAGGCTCGAAGTATTATTTTTAAGGTGTACGTGTTCTTCAAAAATCTTTCGGAAACAGAAACTAAAAATGATTTATTGCGAAGAGTACTTCCGTTTAAAAACACGGAAACAGTGTATCAGCTGGATCAACTTGCAAGTGAAACACGACATGAGGTAATGCGCCTCCCACCTTACATACCCCTGCCAATATAATCCAATTGAGTTGGTGTGGGCTCAAATAAAAAGGGGGATTGCAAACAGAAATAATACTTTTAAACTGACGGACGTCAAACGACTTGTTCACGAAGAAATTGAGAAGGTAACACAACAGGACTAGGAAAACTGCGTGAGGCATGCAGAAAACTTTCAAGAAGACGATTTTAAGAAAGAATTTGCAGTGACGAGATTTTGGAAACTCTAATCATAAATTTGCAAGACTCAAACGATGTGACAATTACGAATTATCTCCTAACGGAAGTGACATTGACAGCGTTATGGATGAGCCACTGTCAGTTCTATTGGATTACATAAACAGGCAATTCATGAATTATAATTATAGTTAGAGCATTTAAAAATATACATAATTTGCGGAAATGTTTCTTCGAATTTTGATTTTGGCAACTGCATCGTTGTAAAAATTTGTAAAATATCATTTGCTAAGCTTACGTCTGCGCCAAGCAGACCTGCATGTTGTATGAGTGTGTGAGAGAAAGGGAAATATAAATGGAGTGGGGTAACAAGCTGGCAACGCTGACTGTGATACAGCATCTCATTTGCTGGACTCCACAACTCTTCCCATTTGAAACGCATAAGAATAGCTCCTTCCACTGGCAATGACCCATACGACGCCTAATTGTAGATTCGTCATTCTTGTAGCTAGAATAAAAAAGAGAAAAATTTGTCGCCGCAGCAAACATTCGAGTAAGTTGTAATATTAGATGTCCTAGTCAGGCATTTGAGTAGGTGCGTTCGTTTGGAAACTACAGCATTAATATAAAGCTAGGGGCCTCCTAGAACCCACGCGACTAGCGGAGGGTTAAGTATTAAGGAGTTTTCATCGGCAAGAACAAAACAAAATACATAAATGGAAAACCCAATGTATTTCAACACATGTGGAATAATTGTAAGAATCTTATCAAAGAAACTTCACAAGGAAGCACTATTGAAGTTTTATACAATTTAGCTGTTCCAGCTCTACTACAGGGGTCTGAGTGTTGAACTCAAGAATGCCTTAAAATGGTTAGAACTCACGAAAGTGAATTTTCTGAGGTCTATTGCAAGTTATTAATGGACAATCAGAAGAGTCTAGGTATTCGAGAACAGTTGGGAATATTTAAACTAACAGACAAAATAGCAGAGTATATTGAAGGATGATACAACCATCACTGAAGAATGAAACATAAGAAGATTCTTCAAAGAGCATTAAGTTACAGGCCAAGAAGACAACGAAGTCGAGGAGGATCTGCCAGAAGATGGATAGAACAATTTTAGTTTGGAGTCGGAACAGATCACTGAACCTTGATGTTATGATTATGATGATGAAAAATAAAATAGCATTTCTTTAAAAAATTACCAGAAACTATTTTCCGAATTACTCTCCTAAAATTTCTGTCAAGACGCATTTTTACTTTAGTTTCCCTGGCAGTTCATACAAATAATACCCTACATGTTCGGAATTAACGGGTTGAAACATCAATAGGGCATGTCAGAGTGATACTCGTGGATTGTTAGTATCGTGCTGCCTTCATAAATCCGACAGCAAATATGCTGGAAGTATAAAGGATTCCCCATTCCCACTACTTAAAAGCAAACATTGGATTTGCATCGAGCACATAATTAATGGAGCGAAACTGGACATGTTACCATTAAATTGCATTACATGCAACTATAGGATCGTTGCGCATGTTAACTACATGCATAAACATGCATCGCGCAGGTGCATCTCGATTTTTCAAACAGTTGACTTTGTGTTTCTTGGTTTGTGAAAACATCATTTGAATCCCCAGTTTGCAGGCGATTAACATTTATTTCATTTGCACAGCCACGGCCATTTTCATTTGAATTTTAGTCCCGACAGACTGTGTCGTACATGCTATTACCCTGTTTTATTCTATAAAATACACTAAATAACATTCCTCTTAATTTTAGCTAGAATTAAATCTTCAAAAGGGTTTCTGATCGTCCATGAATATTTCAATTTACGTAATTCACATTCTAATATGCAGAATATGCGGCAAAACATACTATGCACTAAATATTTTTAACTAATTAGTTTGGTTTATGCTGATTTGAGAGAGATGAGGCGTTTAACTTCAGGTTTCACACGTTTACTTTCTTTTTCACCTGCCTACAGTAACAGGAAGAGCTGCATGCGAGCTCCCAAAGAGGTTATCCTAGCTTCGAAGGCGGAGGAAGGCAAGCAAGAGGAACCCAACGCCATCAAGCACGGAAGACACATGGCAAGCTGATGGGATCCCTAATGTTTCTATGTACGAGGGCTGTTCAATAAAGAATGGTCACAATTTTTTTGACAACGTATCTTTACTGATCCTCATAATTTTGATGATCCTTTTCAAAATAGTCTCATATGAATGCGATGCACTTGTCCCAGCGTATCTCCTAGTCTTCAAAGACACGCTGGAAACCATTTTTTTAGAGATACTTCAAAATCGCCTACGCAGCCTTCACCACTGCCTCTGATGACGGATAATGCTTCCCACGAAGGCGTTTCTTCAAATTATGGAATAGAAAAAAGTCACATGGGACTAAATCCGGACTATTGGGCGGGCGAGGAATGCACTTCACGTTGATTTTTGCAAGATATTCAGCACAAACATTTGCAATATGCGGCCGCGCATTATCATCGTGCAGCATCTAGCCTACTTCATGGAAATGTGGTCTTCTGCGCCTGATATGGCCTTGCAGAGTTTTCAGGACATCCCTGTAATATTGTCCAGTTACTGATGAGTGTGCAGATGTACAACATGCTGATAAACCATTCCATGAATATCAAAGAATGGGATGACCATTACTTTCCCAGCAGAAGTAACCACTTTTGCTTTTAGGCGGTTGGTGATGGAGGAAATTTCCACACTGAGCTTTGCTGCTTGCTCTCAGGATCATAGTGATGTAGCAAAGTTTCATCAGCAGTGATTATGTCTGAAAGAAACTCCGGATCTTCCTGTAACATCAACTTTAACTTCATGTTAACTCCATTGCAGCGGTAGGCGATACAGAACGTGTCTGCACTCACCTGGTTCTCACAGGCGGGAATGAGGAGTACCAACAATGAGACTACTACGGAATGTTTGTTTTACATTAACCTAACAGAATATAATAATATTTAATTTTAGTGCGAAAAGTTATGACCGTAAAAATATTATGATCATTCTTTATTGAACAGCCCTCGTAGATTAAACACCCAAACGCAAATCCGGTTGAAAGAGCAAATATATCCCACAAGATTTCTGTAAAACTGCAGAAATTATATATATATATATATATATATATATATATATATATATTTAAAACATGACATATTTTTAATTTACTCCTGCAAAGTCAAGTCATATCGGACGATGAATGAAATGGGTGTTATGATGCTCAAATGAGCCCGGGGTCCATTGAGTTCAGAGTTACCCGACATTTTTCTGTAAGACTAAGGGAAACCCCGGCAAATACCGTATCCAGATAACTCACCCCGACCGAGATTCGAACTCGGGACCTCTTCAACGTGAGGTGGACACGCTAAAATCTACGCTTCCCAGTCGGGCTGATATTTTAAAATCATTGGGAATTACCTAGGAATAAATCTGCTTAATACGAATAAAAAATATATGCCAAACACAAACAAAAGATTAACGTACACCTCAGAAGTAATCTTAGAGGAACAAAATGACTTTCGTAGAGGAAGATCCAGAATAGATAATTCATTCATAATACACATATATTCGAGAAAAGAAGAGAACATAACTTACCAACTCATGCAGCTTTTATAGATTTCCAAAAGGCTTTCGATAATAAAAAATAGCAAAACGATTGGAAGAATATGGATGCCCCAGACTCCTAATTCAAGTAGTGAGAAGCTTATATGAAGATTCAAACATAGTTACCACCGCAGGTAAAGAAAATGACACACACACGCACGCACGCACACACAGATTAAGCTTATTATTTAAGAACTAATATTTTAATACTCCCAAAGATAATGGCTTTTTGCAGTAAGCAGCAAATAAGATTTAAAATTATTTGAGACGACCAACCTTTAGAACAGGTGTCTAGTTTCGGATACCTTGGATGCGAAATAGCCTCAGAGAAAGAAAGAGATATTAACTTCAAGCTGTCAAGATTTCAAAGTATATGCGTAATATTTCACAACGCTTTAAGAAATAAAACATGAAAGGATAAAATAATTAATTTTACAAAGCAACGGAAAAACCAGTGCTTTCATATGGGAGTGAAGACTGCTTTATAACTGAAGGCGTCAGAAATGTGCGCTCGCATGCGATACAAGCTAGTTTGACATAGTATGAATGACGTCATTATGCAGCACGTCCATCACATCTACAAACGTTAAAAACAACGCAACTACTACTCTGCGAACTAGTGAATCATTGCCTTGCAAGTGTATGCAGACGCATGGTGAAAGTGTAGGGTAACGTCACTGTTTTGTTTCCTCTAGCAGGGAGGCGGTTGCCATGGTCAGGCTATACCTAGACGAGTTGTTTACATGCGCGACCAATAACAGTACAGTCCATGTGCAGTATATCTGTGGAAAACTGCACCTCTTCTGGTCTATAGTTATAATAAAGAAGATGGAAAGTAAGATACAGGGATCTGAAATGAAATTCTTGAGAAGACCTAAAGAATGTACAAAAGTAGATCTAATGAATATTGATAGAATAAGAACATTACTGAAGGTGAATTTATTAATTAAAAATAAAAAAAATTAAACACAATAGAAGGATGGACTGTGATGCACTTCCGAAAATAGCTTTAAATTATATACCAGCAAGGTGAAGAGAAGTGGGCAGACCGTAGAATATATGGACAGACTAAATGTGGGAAACGAAACAATGTGTCTAATCCATGGAGTGAAGAAGTAGATCATGATGATGATGATGATGATGATGATGATGATGATGATGATGATGATGATGATGATGATCATGATGATGATCATGATGATGATGTCGCAAGCCAGGAATGCCTGGAGGATCTCAGCGACTGCTGGAGGGCAGATACATGAATAATCGGACTGAAGCCAAGGAAAAAACAACACAAGTGTACTTCCACCGCTCGGCCGTAACGTACCGAACCTGTCATCTGGTCCTTCTACCGTGAAAGAAATGACAGACAAAAAAAGTTTATGGTAGAAGATGAACAAACCTATCATTCGTCTACCGAATTCGGGAAACTCATGAAAAACTCATGGCAGAGAGGATAGTTGCCCTATGATACGTGTTGAATGTGACACCTCATACATTTTTGAGGACTTATATACTTGGTCATATGGTAGACAACATTATGTACTTTATGTTATTCACTAACTCGATTTGGATTGGATTGGACTGGATTTGATTACGGTATGGAAGGGATTTGGCACTGTGGCCAGTATTGATCTATTTGGTGGACAAACGCGGATTTTCTGCGATCACCAGCAGACAGATGATGTGTAATGATAACGGAGGTGAAAAGGAAGGATAGGAAATTCGAGGGACATAAGTAAGATATATAGCTTTTGCCTGGCAATCCGTCAAAAGCCACCGACAAAACCGATGAGTCAGGTATGCCGCCACGGGAGTCGAAGCCGGTCCTCCCGAATGTGGGTCTCAGGCGAATCCGCTCAGCACGTGTCTTACACACATCACTTTCTTAGCTACTATTCCATGAAATAAAGGTGAAATAAATAATAAAATACTATAAATTAATTGCGATCCAAGATGACTTTTTGTTTTTGTAATTTACGTCCAACGTTGAATGGAATGGTTGAAATAATGCTCAAATGAGCCCAGAGTCCATACAGCTTAGAGTTACCCGACATTCGTCTTTCAGGATAAGGGAAAACTCCGGGAAAACCTTATCCAGGTAACTCACCCTGACCAAGATTCGAACTCGGGACCTCTTGAACGTGAGACAGACACGCTACCACCACGCTAGAGAGGCTGGCATATATAGACATTTGTGAAAATGATATAACTAAATATATCGTTGCATGAACAAATGGGATACGAAATACTTTCATATTTCTTGTACTTCTAATGACTACGTAAATATCTGAATAGTAGCTTAGAACGTCAGAAAGATTTCTTGTAAAATACAAACTGATAAGACAAAAAGTTTCGGAAATGGTTACCTACTCACACAAAAGTGAAGGTTAACATACATGTTTGGTTCTACCCGGATCTATATTGTGACCGTAGATTTGGAAATTTGGTTTGCAAAAATTTAGAACAACTTTTTCTGCAGTGAAAGAACGTGAAACTGATAATCAGCTGTCTTCAAGGCTCACTCGGTGTTTTGCTGCACAAAACAAATGAAATAAATCACTGCGGTACACTTCAATCGTCAAATGTCGCAATAACCAACAAACAACTGCCGCTTCTAACACCTTGCCGCTATTTATACCTTCCCAGCCATTGTTTGTATAATACTGCAGCCCTTGCGAAAACTTAAGCGGCAGCAACAATGGGCAGAACGTTGTGGAGCCTTTCTATGTCTTTTTCTCTCCCGTTAAAGTGTCCGGCACCGGTCTGCGGCAGCAGCACAACAATGCCACTATGTTGAAGCGAAATATGTTGGTGAGGAAAGAGCTCCACGTTAGTGAGACAGTTTGAGGCAAATAAGATGAGTAGCGCAGGGTAGAGCAATGAGGTTTCTCTCAGGGTACGCGTGGATATGTATGGGTAACGATGGTTCTACTGACACTGGAATGTCCGTTTCAAACTGATTTAATGACTGCTTCTTTTTATCATTACATCAAACTCAAAGTTGCCGACCAAGGGCTACCAATATCACTGTTAGAGTTACTGTATGTGGAATGCTTTTACTCGATAAAACTTAATTCGTTCTTCGCGTACATATGAACCGACAAAGATCTTCTCTCATCGCTTCTAGTCTGCCTTGCCCAAGACAGAACCAGATAACTGACTGAATCAGCCGCTAGCCGCGGACTGTCTGTCCTTATTCTATTCACAGCTGTGCTTGTGTGTGTGTGTGTGTGTAACTTTCACTTCTGGAAGCCCTATTTTCACACAAAGATTCCCTCTGTGACTATTTTGTACATTGTGATTATTAGTCTCGTAGATGCCATTATTAAGGGTTCGAAGAATTCCTATTCAAACAGAGTCAAGTGTTATCCCTTTAGAACCTTTTGCTAAGAAAACTGTTTCTTACGTTTCTTTTGTTAAAACAACTCAACTCAACTGCATGTGCATGCGTTTCATAAAGATACAAGATTTCTTTGAAATCCATCATGGTTCTTTACTTATTGCAATCCCTTAATTTCATATCAACGTGTAGTGAAGATGTCTATTATGTCCTATCAGTTATCCATAACTCAAAATGTAGATGCCTTAAAGAAATTTTTACAGAAAGTTCAATGGAAGCAATTTACTTGTTGCTAAAACATCTTATGCTTTAACCGAAGTGTTACAGCCGTATTTGCAAAATAATCCAAATTGAAGAAATATTTCATATAAAATTTAGTTTTCGATGTATATAATTTTCTTTAATATCTTAGTATCACGAACTTGAAAGGTGCTAAACATCTGTTTCATCATTGGTGCTTATCAATACCTACTTCGTTTTAGAGTTATGCAAACCTGAACCAAAACCTTTAAATGTCCTTTTTTGGAAACAGCTTTAAAACATTTATTTCCAGTGGAACCTCAATATCGAGTTTTTGGTTGGTATATAATACTCCCAACACTTGAGGCAGATACTAAAAATAACTACATATATATTTGAGATATTCCATCAACCGAAAGTTTATTTCTGTAGAGAAGACTTTATTGCGCGCTTTATATCCCATTACGACAGTAATATTGGCTTTCTTTTCCTTAATGAAACGAGACGTCACAGCTGGAGAAGTTCTTCTACTGCGCTTATAGAAAGTTTGTTTCGAACATAATTTTGCTCTCTTCTATATCATTTTGTGACGGATATTCTCAGCAACTCCTGGTCTACTATGAACCGTTCTCAATTAAGTAGAGCTTATAAAAACTTTAGCAAATATAACCACCTCATAACGGGTACATACATCATACAGCGTACATTTTAAATGATTGCATTTGAACCGCAGAATTAAAATCAAACAGGAAACAGAGCGGATTTTGAAGCAAATTAAAGGGCGCCAAAGAATTGGGCAGCCTACTTTTGGATGAAGCGGAGAGAATTCACTAAGATAGAAGAATTATTGGCAACTCTATGCAGGACGAGGAGAGAAATTAGGAACGTATTAATTGAAGAATGGCAACATAAATGGGATCAAATTGATGTAGGAAGAAGGACACACGAAATCTTTCCTAGTATAAATGAGAGTTTAAAATGAAAGGAGATCCAACCAAGACGAAGTGGAATACAATAGATTTCAGGACATGGACCGTACAAGACATACTTTAAAAAGATAGGAAAGGCAGATGAAACCATGTGCACAATCTGCATGGAAGAAGATACTCCGGAACATGCTTTATTTGAATGTATAAAGTATACACAACAGCTAGAAGAAGTGAGGAAAGAATTAGCAGGAACTGCATATGGAACATCATTATGAAGGGGGAAGATTTTAAAATACTAGAATTGGCAGCGGTGAAGGTCTCAACAATAGTCATGGATGAATATAATCAACAAAGACAGCAGCAACGACGAGTAAGAGACAATATTCAACATAGATATCGTGAACTACCTTCCACAACAAGAAGATCTGAACGACTTCGAGGACAGAATATGGATACCTAGCTTCAACAACCAAATGAAGAAGAGGATCATCACCAAGTCGAAGGATTAATATAAGAGGACAATCTTGGATTCAACAGAAGGATTTGAAGCGGCAGAAGAAAACAACATCAACACAAGAACAAAAGGATAGATGATTTATTAGGGATAGGAAGGTAGAAGTAGTTTAGATTGTGAAAATTGTAAGCTACAATTGTAGCAATTGGATTAGTTGGCTTAGATGGGTTAGTGTAGGTTAGCTTTTATGCAAAATGTTTGTAAATATCAATATAATTATTATGTTTGAGTAAATATAAGATTGTAATACTGTGTCTTGGTATATCATTTAGAGGCCAAGATATTAAAAATGCAGAATATATATTAATATTAATATATTAAAATGAATGGAATAGGAATATGCAAATATAAGGTAGAAATGACAACCAAGTGGTTAGAATGAATGTATGAAGCACTAGTAGAATCCAAAATGTTGTACGCAATGGAGATCTGAAGGGCGGCTACAGAGGTAAACAAACCGTTGGACCTAAACTATAGAAGGTTTTGTAAAGAGCTACTAGGCCTACCAAGATTAGCACCTAGGGAAGTAGTTTTAGTGGAATTAGGAAAGACAAGAAGAAATAAAATAATAATCCTAAGAATAATAATATTTTGGTATAGGTGTTTGGCCTAGAAGAAGAGGATATTATGCAATCATGCATGAAACAGCAAAAATGATTAGACAACTCAAATAGTTGGTGGGTAGAGATAGGAGGCATTATATAAAATATAAACGGGAGATGTATGGCGATTAGAGGAAAGGAATACAAGCGATGTGGGTAAATTAGTAAAATGCATATTTCCATCAGGAAATATGGGGAAGTCTAGAAAATATGAAATCATTACAATTTTACAAGCAAATAAAAGTAAGTGGGGTGCGAGTAGCTTATGTACATTACTGCAATAGGCAAAAGAGAGAAAGGTTAGCTTGGATGAGAAGAGGAATAATATTTCTAAGAGGGATAAGAGGTAGGGAAAAGAGTATTTGTAAATTGTATGGGGAAGACGAAAGCATAGAACACTATGTAACAGAATGCAAGGAGGTTGCAATGTGTGCAAAAAAGGTTTGGGAGGAAAAATGGGAGGAAATAGAGAGGAGGCTAGTAGTTATAAAAATGATAACGGGCAGGGAGGGAAAGAACTTAAGAAATATTGGTGAGTTCTTGCAGAAAGTAAAAGAAAAGTGGGCCAGAAATGTAAAGATTATAAGAAAGTTAGAGAAGGGGGAAGAATGGGACTAATTGAGTAACGAGGAGGTACGGAGGTTAAGAGCTACCTGGCAGAGCAGAAGACCAGGGTGTCATGTAAACCAAGGTAGCAACAAGGTAACGACAAATAAATGTAGACAAAAGTTGTAAATTGTGAAATTTTGGAATAAGCACAATAAATCTAATCTAATCTAAAATAGATCAGCACCTAGGAAGTAGCTTTAGTAGAATTAGGAAAAATAGGAAGAAATGGAATTATAATGAAACAATAATAACATTTTGGTGTAGGTATTTGGGGAAATAGGGGAAATTATGGAATTATGCAGGAAACAGCAGAAAACATTAGACAACTCAAATAGTTGGTGGGTAGAAATAGGAGGAATTATAGAAAAAATATGAATGGGAGATGTATGGCGATTAGAGAAATACAAGCAATGTGGGTAAATTAGTGAAATGCAGAATAGAAGATATAGAAAGGCAGGAAATATGGGGAAGTCTAGAAAACATGAAATCATTACAATTTTACAAGCAAATAAAAAGAAATGGGGTACGAATAGTATATGTAGATTACTGCAATAGGCAATAGAGAGAAGGGTTACCCTGGATGAGAACAGGAAAGAAATTTAAGAGGGATAAGAAGTAGGGAAAAGGAACTTTGTGAATTGTATGGGGGAAAAGAAAGTGTAGAACACTATGTAACAGAATGCGAGGAGAATGCAATGTGGAGAAAAGAGGTCTGGGAGGAAAAATGGGAGAAAATAGTAAAGAGGAGAGTAGCTATAAAATTGTTAACGAGAAAGGAGGAAAAGAAGGTAAGAAGTATTGGCGAATTCTTGCAGAAAGTAAAAAAAGTAAAAAAAGGTAAAGATAAATAAATGTAGCCTAAAGTTGTAAATTGTAAAATTTTGGAATATGCACAATAAATAACTTATTCATTCAATCCATTTAATTAATAAATAAGGCGAAGTGAACATTTTGTGTACGTTTACACTCATGCACGATAACTAAGGAGGTTGGTATTTCAGAGCTGCCGGGTTGATTACTGCGGACAGTTCATTCTAAGCCTTACTTTTTTCATTTTTCTCCTGTAGATAGGTGAATGCTGAAGTGATTTCTCATCTTTCAGGATGTCCTCTCCACTATTTCCCGTTCATTCGCTTTTCTTCACATGTTTGAAATGTTGTTCTAGATTTAGTGGCGTGAGGAATGTCGGACAGATGTTGCGGGTGTTTTCTCAATGACGGCTTACTTACCATGGATTATAAGAGGCTTGTATGGTTTCGTAGATTCCTTGTCATAAGACATTTTTGAGATCTGTATCCTTCTATATTTCCCTTATTTTACGCTCTCCTGCTGGGAGTATTTGCTACAGTAGATGTACCTTAAGATAATGTAGCAAGACTCATTTTTAACCAGGTTTTCCTAAGTTATACTGTTGCAGAATAAATAAGTGCGACATCTGTCGCCCTACTATATATACTCTATGTGTAACCAATGTAACGTCTTGTTTTGTTTTGTAATATTGTTTGGAATAAAGTTAGTTAAAACACGTTCACCAGTTTCTTTCCCATCATTTAGTTGTGCTGAAACCCTGGAAAGGACGATGGATATTTTGGACGTAAAAATTATTAGCATCACATCCTTCAGATGAGAAGCCAAACCGGTAGCCGTGTGGTAGATTTTGGTCACGTAAAATTATATCAAGTGTAGTAAGGAGGCCTCTGAGCAAAAGTAATCGGCTTTCACCCAATAAGAAATGGACGCTGAGAACAACGGCTGTTAAACAGCGTCCAAAAATAACTCAAAACTCAATTTCATGCTATGCCTTCGTTATCATTGGAGCGGAAAGTATAAGAGAAAACCGTGTGTGTGTGTGTGTGTGTGTGTGTGTGTGTGTGCATGCGATAAACTGGAGGGTGAGGAACAACTTTGTTCACTAGTTTGGAGCAATGCTTCCCAGGCCCGTTCTGCAATGTGCCGAGTTAATCTAGTACTGTATTATGAAAATAATAGTTAGTTAGTAACACTCCCCACATGGCAACCTTGGCCTTCGGGGTAACCTCACCCCACCAAGTGATGACCGGACCCATTTCTCAGGTGGAGGCACCCAGAGGGCGGTGTCCATTACCTCCGATGATAGGGTGATAGTGAAGATGGCGGTGAGGTGAGAGGACCTACAGTTTTTACCGTGGACTCCGAACCACGTTGGACATAGGGGATACTTCACATGTGCTAGACAGAGGTGAAGGCGTGAATAGGGCCGACTTAAAATCGCCAACCCCAGAGCCGGGAATCGAACTCGGGACCCTTAGAACGGGAGCCGCGAACGAAACCACCGCGCTACCCCGGCGCCCTTATGAAAATAATATACTTCCTTGATAAGAACTTTACCACTTTTACTTCTTTATTTCTTGTGATGACTAGTACGAAGGCTGTTCAATAAAGAATGATCACAATTTTATTTTGACAACGTACCTTTACTCATCCTCATAATTTTAAAGCTCTTCTCAAAATAGTCTCCCCTGAATGCTATGCACTTGTCCCAGCGTTTCCACAGGTGCTTAAGACTGGCTGAAGACATGCTGGAAACCATTTTTTGAGATATCCTTTAAAATTGCCTCTGCAGTCTTCAGCACTGCTTCTCATGATGGATAATGCCTCCCACGAAGGCGTTTCTTCAAGTCAGGGAATAGAAAAAAGGTCACATGGGGCTGAATTCGGACTATAGGGAGGATGAGGTTTGCATTTCACGTTGATTTTTACAAGATATTCATCAACAACATAGGCAATATGCGGCCGTGCATTATCGTGGTGCAGCATCCAGCGTGCTTCACGGAAATGTGGTCTTTTGCGCCTGATATGCACTTGCAATGTTTTTAGGACATCCCTGTAGTATTGTCCAGTTACTGATGTGTGTGCAGGTACAACATGCTGATAAACCATCCAAGAATATCAAAGAGTTAGATGACCATAACTCTCCCAGCAGAAGCAACCTCTTTTGCTTTTTGGGGGGTTGTTGATGAAGGAGATTTCCACACTGAGCTTTGGTGTTTGCTCTCAGGATCAAAATTATGTAGCCAAGTTTCATAAGCAGTGATTACGATTTAAAGAAACTCCGCATCTTTGTCGAACATCAACTTTAACTGTATGCAGACCTACATGCGAATGTCCTTTTGCTCAGAAATTAACAGTCTTGGAACCCATCGCTAATAAACATTAATAAACGCCGCTATCTACTGTGAGATTAAAAAAATTCGACGTGCCATTTAAAATTGTAGGAGGGGAATGCTGACGAAGGGAGTGATTTTTCATCAGGACAACGCCCGTCGCCATACTGCACATGCAACGGCTGATCTCCTGTCCCAGTTCGGATGAGAAATGCTCACACATACCCCCTACAGTCCAGACTTAGCAACTAGTGATTATCATCTGTTTCCTAAGTTGAAATCACACCTGGGTGGAACACATTTCCAGACCAACGATGATTTGAAAAACGAGGTTGAACGCTACCTGCGCAACTTGGCGGGAGAGTGCTATGACAAGGGTATACAAAAACTGCTACAGCGCAAGCAAAAGTGTATCGATCGCAATGGTGATTACGTTGAAAAATTGCTGTAAGTTCCGCCTTTCTATCAATTTAACACTCATTGACAATAAACAGGTGTTCTATATTAAATAAAATTGGAGACCTTATTTTACGGACACGCCATATATAATCTATATGTAACCAATGTAACGTCTTTTGTAATATTGTGAGGAATAAAGTTAATTACCAATCACGTTCTCGAGTTCCTTTCTCAGCATGTTATATTTAATTGCGAGTCCATATCTGTGAGAAGATAGAGCTTGTCTAATTGGGCGTTAGCTTCTCCCCTGATTTGGAGTACATAGCTTTTCCAAGTGTGTCGTTGGTCCATTTTGCTCTAAGCCAAGTGAGTGTGTCCTTCCAATCAATGTTTTCAGTGCGAGAAGCTGCTGTCTTCCGAATCTGTGGTTGAGACTTTTAGTAAATATTACGGCTTGTGTTTTCTTAGGGTTCACCTTAACGCGCTATTTTGTGAATCATTCCTCAAATATTATTATATTCCACTTATGCAGCAATGAGGATCTGAAACTTGAACATTTAATATATTTCGTGTAATAGAATATATATTTTAAAAAACTAGGTGAGTTAAGTTACCAGCACTGAGTGTTGCAAAACCACCTTTTCACCATAAACGAGTGGGAAGTGTAAAAAAAAGTGCACTACCGTCAAAGTTTTTTTGTTTGCTGTGCAGCTTTAACGCTCCATTGTTTTAAAATGTAAACGTGCTCTCGTGTGAGAATATGATGCTCATTGCATTGAAACAAAGCGATAAAAAAGATTAATGCATATAACTAACAAGGTATTTTTCCTTTGTGCACCTCAATTATTCAGTGCTACAAACTGTGAATAAAAATAAAGTGCAGGCCTGCTGTAAGTTGACTAATTAATGGCTCGTATTGTTTAATGAAACATTTTGTAAACGTAACAAAAATCTCTTCATAGATTACTTGAATTGGGAAGGGGAAGTAATCCGCTTTGTAAGAATCAATGCAACAACAAAATAAAAATTGTCATTATTACTCAACAAATGGCATTAATTGGCTAGAAACGAGAAATAATCCTGCATGTTGTATTCATTGTAAATATAAAAACAAAGAAAAAATATTTAGTAAAATTAAAATTTTAACTGATCAAAAGCTACTTTTATTCATCATTTATTTTCAGAGACGAAACTTTAAAAATATGCTACAACTAAACCTCAAGAATTATAGTTGGGAACTGGAAACATCGACTAGTCCATTAACAACTGTCTTTGAATGAAGATTAGTAATTCACTTATCTGAATGCCATGGAAACTTATTACGAAAATGAATACCAATTAAAAGTAATATGTGATTATTCAAAAAAGACAACCAAGGAAAACAACTTTAAATAGCATATAATTTTAAACACTGCATTATCATTATTTTTACTAATGAAAGAATGCAACAGGGTACAGTAAGAACTACATCAAATGTTAAACTCTATGCTACCAAATAAATAACAGTTCAGGAAAAGGGATTACCATAGAGATAAAAATAGAAATATACTCTTCATAGTGAAACCAATACTAGTAAAGCTTGATACTATTAGGTCATCATCATCATCATCATCATCATCATCATCATCATCATCATCATCATCATCATCATCATCATCATCATCATCATCATCATCATCATCATCATCATCATCATCATCATCATCATCATCATCATCATCATCATCATCATCATCATCACCATCATCATCATCATCACCATCATCATCATCATCACCATCATCATCATCTTCCTTCGTGCTTTAGAGAATACTGCTCTGCCGTTGCTTTTTTTTGCAATCATTTCCTTGTCTTCCCAAATCGAGGTGCTGTTTACTCGTTGGATCGCTTCGGATTCCCGCCGCTTCTCTCTTTGAGCGCTGCGGGTTTTCCGGATGTCTTCCTAGTGGTACATCTTCGGATCGGGAGGGGAGTTGGTGCTCGACGCGATTAAGTCAGGGGTGAGTGCTCCAAGTTTTGGGTTTTTGGTAAAATTTCTTTGAGTTTTCATGATCGCTTTTGGTCAGCTTTGACTCGTTTTAATGGGCTATTCCCTTCAGTTCCGGGAGCAGAAGCTTTATTCTTTTCCCCTTTTTATGCTTCTGGCTTTCAACAACGGGTGACTGCTAGCTAGCTTGGCTTTTCTACATCGTTAAATGAGGAACAAAATTTAACTGTTGGCTTACCCTAAAGTCATTTATGCATTCAAACTTTTTGAGATGTTACTCAGGTAATTTTTCTAGTCAGTTATTTTGCTTTCGTAAATGCTTACTGTCACCCGAACGTCGGAACTCCCAATAGAACCGGCTGGCAGTAGGGACAGACGGGTAGAATTCGCCCACGCCTACCCATTTGTATTATAGCGCTAACGAAGGGATGGTTGGAAAAACATCACTGGCCGTCTCTTTCCCCTCCGCCTGTCGTCTGGAACCTTCGCGGTGTTTCACTGAAGCGAGGCTTCCAGAAACAGCGATATTCCTCTAAAAAGGGGCTGCAGTTGGCGAGTCAGTCAGTTCTTGACGAGAAGCCATGAGGAGCGCCGAGTGAGTTATCGGACCGAAAGACTGAACGTGCATCAGAGGAGTTGTACGTAACTGTGAGCGTGCAGTGGACCTGTGACAGACGAACTGGTGAATTGTAATTGTGTGCATTACGTAATTGTGTGTAATCGGCAAGTGTTCCGACTGTCGACTGTAATTCGGTGGAAATAAAGAACATTTTTGAGTTGTGCAATTGGGCTTTTAAATTTACAAACCTACAAAGTTACATTACTGTGCAGTTCATGGCTAGCATCACCGTTAATTTAAATGTTTTTCTGGACCCTTGTTACCCTCATTCTTTATTATTGTTCTTGCAGGAAAATTCTTTGTGTTATAGTAATTTTGACTATAGAGGTTTTGATTCACTTTGTTTCCTTGTGCTATTTTAAGGGGAGCACATATTGTAATAATGAATATGTTATATTGTTATAATCAACTATTGTAGTAATGAACTAAAGCAGTTGAATTGTTTATTGTGGGCAACATTGAATCAGTTATTCGTATGCCGTGTACCCTAACCTGGACTTCTTAGATTTATGGTTAGTACGGCCAAAATTGCTGTTTAGTTTCGACTGTTTAGGAAGTGTTTAGGTGTGAAGCGTGCGGCCAGGGCCGATCGGCACACTGCCTCTTGCAGTTTACACAATTAATTTTATTGGTTCCGCCGTTTTCTTGGCCTTCCCATACTTCTTTTTTCTTATATGACATGTAATACCCAAGTATATGAACTCATCTACCTGTTCTATATTATCATTTTATATTAATATTTTTATCTAATATTCTCTTTACCTTTAAAAGCCACATCTTTGCTTTTATTTGGAGATATAGTCGTATTAAACTCCTTTAAAAACGTTTCAGCTCGTCTATTGCCTTCTGAAGATAGTTTTCTGATTTATATATAATAACCTGGTCATCTGCGAATATAAGGGATATTACAAAGTTCTTTACCTTAAGAATTGTGGTATGTATTCCTATCCTACTAATCCATTGTCTCAATTTCGTCCACATAAATGTTAAAAAGGAGGGCGGAAATACACCCTTGTCTTAAGGCAAGATTTATTTTCTCTACTTTGTGGTGTTTTAGAGCATCATAAAAGTAAAGTAGCAGTAAAGTCAAAATAAACTCGGATATAGGATTAAAAATAAACTGGGAATGAAGAAGAGATAAAGGTAAAGAAATGAAGGACTGAATATATGTGATGGAAAGAGCTGAATTGGTCTCTTTGTGCAAGTCTACAGAAACGAGGAAAGGTATGTTAAACGGGCAATAGAGATGAGAATAAAGGAAAAAAATACCAAAAATACTATAACTTAAATGGAGAAACAGAACAGAACGACAGTAGAGTAAGAAGAACAATGAATAAAGAGAATGTGTATGAATAGAGATCTACATAAGAGATGGACGCGAAGAGGAATACCTGAAAAAGGTTTGAAGTAAAAGAGCATAGGTGGCAAATATCAGCGAATATATGAATTTCTGTTCAGGACTGGTAGAATACGAATGCCGTATGCTGATTACAAACCACAATATTTGATCTTATAGTACGTGCAAGTGAGATAAGTTAGATAATAAATTTCCTTATTTTATTAGAAAATAAAAGATTGGAGATAGCTGTAATTTATACTTGTCTGAGCATAGGTTACATCGATAGATTACTGGTGTCATGGGATTTCTCTGTTCCCGTCTGCCCACTTTTTGGGCTTCCAAGTAGAAAACTTGGTTGGTTCTGCTGCTCATGTTGCGACTGGCAAATGCTTGCCAAATAACATTTACTCATCTGAAGGAAGTTATCGGACTTTTTTTCTCGTAATTTACGTCCTCCAACGTTAAGTCATATAGGACAATGAACGGAAGGGTGAAATTATGCTCAAATGAGCCCAGTGTCCATTGAGCTTAGAGTTACCCGAGATTCGTCTCTCAGGATAAGGGAAAATCCCAGAGAAAACCTTATCCAGGGAACTCACCCTGACCGAGATTCCAACTAGGGACCTCTTGAACGTAAGGCAGACCGGCTGCCACCACGTTACCTATTATCATGTTTTCTAGATGTTTCAGTTTAGCAGTTTTGATAGTATCAGTCGATCCGTTGAATATTCCATGGTCAAGTTTCAGAACTGGTCGTTTTTATTAATTCTCAATTTTACGTCCTTCAATATTAAGTCACATCGGACGGTGAATGAAGTGGGTGAAATGATGCTCAAATGAGTCCAGGATCCATGGAGCTTAGAGTCTCTCAGGATAAAGGAAAATCTCAGAAAAAACCTTATCCAGGGAACTCACCCTGACCGAGATTCGAACTCGGGACCTTTTGAACGCGAGACAGACGCGCTACGGAGGCGGGCACTTATCCGTTGGCGAGTAGACTTAAATCCACCAAGGGTGCAGATACATAAAGTATTTTATAGGGTAGCTCAATAGTAACACCGGTCAACAATCATTTATTGTTTACCAAAAATCACTTCGAGCGAGGTTTGTCAATCATTAAACTATATCTGCCACATTATAATGCAGCATAAGCCTAGCTTTAAGTCAAATATGTTGGGAAAGTTGTTTCAACTTTGTCTGCATTTTCTGTTCTATACCTTTTCAGTTTTTACTTTTTCTGTTTATTGTCAATTAGTATGTAAAGGAAGTACTACATTCCACCCAAAATTTGCACCACAACATTTCAATATATATATATATATATATATATATATATATATATATATATATATATAGTGGCCCTCTGAAACCAAAGGTGTATTTTAGATAAAGTCTGTTTTGTAATTTAGCCAAATTTGGAATTTAACTTCAATGTTTTTCAAATATGCGACTAGAAGATTTTCAAGAATATCTCTCTATTCCAAACTATCTCTTATATGTTGAAAGTGTCGAATTTTTGTATTCTCTGAACATCAGTTCCAACAAAATTAATACAAATACCATGCATTTAATATGTGTAAATGTAACAAAGTCCTGCGCCGTGGAATAGTGATCTAGGGCAGCCTGTCTTGGCTCCCTGACACGGAAAGCGGCTCGGGATCGATCCTACCCATAGGGTGTGGAGTTTTAGTCCAGGGTGGACCGGTGCCCACTCACTATCGTGAAGAAATTGAGAAGTTTACCACAGGTAAGCGGCCCTGGTCATAGAAGCCCATATTCCGGCTGAGGTTGCTGTGATGCTGTCCACATTTCCTCCCCGTATCAGTTGGATGATTGCCCAGCTCTACCTGGCGTATGAGGGCGTAAGGCCAGCAGTCGGGTTGGCAGGTCCAGGCTCTACATAGGCTGTAGCACCCTGGGCTATTTTAAATGTAACAAATGAAACGTTACACTGAACCTTTGAAATATAGGTCTTATATTTTCTGAGAATAGCTCATGACGTCCCATTCAGTCCAAAGCAATTTTGTGTAATGGGTAAACCGTGGAAGATGAGCCAAAACATAAGAGGGGGGACCCAAAAGAAACTGGACTCAGAGGGCGCTGTCTCTCGTAGACGTAGTGCAGGGTTCTCACGCTAGATGGTGTTACTGGAGACCTTCAAGACAAAGCTGTGCAGACGGCGTCAGTATAGAGCTGAACGGGTAAGTGTGGTATTGTGTTTCTCTGACTCTACGAAATCTTTATAGCAACTTTATAAGAACAAAGAGTGTCTGTGAAATTTTGTTTCCTGCTTTAAAAACTGCAACGTAGACACACCAAATGCTTCAGGAAGCTTTCCAGGAGGACGCTATGAGCCACACACAGATTTTCGTATGGTTTGGGCGCTTTAAACGTGTTGAGATGTGTGTTGAAGACCAAGCTCGTTCTGTACACCGTTCAACATCTCCAAATGAGGAGATCATTGAGAAGGTCCGCCAAAAGATCAACGAGGATCGTCGCCAAACGATCGACCAAATTTCAGCAGCGACAGGAATCTTTTGGAGCTTGTGCCAGGGGATTTTGAGGGAGGATTTGCAAATGAGACGTGTTGCTGCTAAATTTGTTCCGCGCCTTCTCACACAGAAGCCCAAAACCATCCTCATGAATGTGTGTCAGGACTTGAAAACAGAGATTATACGTGATCCAAACTTCTTGAACAAAGTCATTACAGGGGATGAGAGTTGGTGTTACGGGTATGATGCAGAAACTAAGCAAGCGTCAAGCCAGTGGAGGACTCCCAACTCTCCCAGACCCAAAAAGCAAGGCAAGTGAGGTCAAATGTGAAGATGATCATCATTGTCTTTTTTGATGTTCGTGGAATTGTGCATCGGGAATTCGTACCCCCTGTCAGACTGTTAACCAGTACTTTTACTTGGATGTCTTAAGGCGTCTGCGAGGGGATGTGTGGAGGAAACGCCCGGAACTTTGGCGATCGTGTAACTCGTTTCTGCATCACGACAACGCTCCAGCACATACGGCCTTACGAGTGACCCACTATTTGGCATCTCAGAGGTGGTCTGTCGTTCCCCATGCTCCGATTCGCCGGACCTAGCACCGTGTAATTTTTTTCTACTTCCGCAAATGAAAAAGGCGCGAAAAGGGGAGCGTTATGACGATGTGGAGGCGGTAAAAAAGGCTTCGTAAAGGGCAATGGACAATATCAACCTTGAAGAGATCCAAACATGCTTCCAACAGTGTGAAAGGAGACTTGACAAGTGCAATGCATGTAATCGAGAGTACTTTGTAGGTGACTGAAGTAATTTATTAAAATGTTTATCAATAAAAATTTTATGACAACAATCCGGTTTCTTTTTGGTCCCTTCTCGTATAACCGAAATATATGGCCCTTTTTACTAATAATTTAGTTCAAATATATTTTCCGTGGCCACGGTAGTTTTAGATGGCTGATATTAATTTTTCAACATTAATCCTTTTAATTCTTTGTTTCTCGCGGTGTCATTAAATGTTAAGGTTAGCATGCTGTAATCCTCATGTCGATTACGTTTTTTTTTTTACCACCCTTGCACCTTCAACTAAACTATAATGAAACTGTTTCAGCTGAGTTGGAATTGCAGAATCAAGAGTGATGAATGTCGAGATTTGAACAGTGGATGTTCCGTATGGTTGCTCTATCCACCTGACCTTGAGATCACGTGGTCCAAAGCTACCTTACAATGTAGACAGTTCCTTAACTCTGGGGTTTTAAGTATGTAATTTAATTTGTCTTTAATACGAGTCATGTGTGAAACAAAATTGCATATTTAAAGCACCGAAGATCATTTTGTTTAATAGGGAGTAAAATAATCTCATTCATAAGAATAGTTTAGAGAAAGAGTTATCTAAAAATAAACGTTAGTATCAAAGGAAATTGAAGTGGATTTAGCACAACCACCTAGGTTCTGTTTTCGATGCTCGTTTGAACGATAGATGATATATAGACCTCGTTGAATCTGCCAAAGAAAAGTGGATGATGGTGGTGATGGTAGTGGTAGTAGAGCTAAAGTCACGCGTGTCAGGCACTCTTCTTGCTTTACGCCATCTAATGACATTATCCTGCTGCCGGAGGAATTCCGGGTGACGCGACATGAGAAAGTTGGCCATTTATCACCGGGAGCGTATCGTGCGTGCACGGAGCTCCAGTAGGCGATATAGGGGGAGGGTGGAGGAAATTCTACTCCCTTCTGCAAACTTAACTTGGTGAAGGCAGAAACTGTTTTAATGCCTAACAATCTCTGCCAAAGGAACCTGTGGCCATATTTATCATTATTTCACCGACACTCTTTGTCAAGTGGATACTATTGGGTGCTTGAATCTCTTGAAGATGGTGCTAAAATACCGCTAAGATTAAACTAACGATTTCAAACCAGATTAGGACAGTACTACAGCAGTGGATTCACAGGCCATCTACATATTGTGTCCCCGCAGTTCAGACAGGATCCAACTCGACCGATAAGCTATAGCTTTCCGCTTGTCGATCACTATAACTGTCAGTCGTATAGCAAGGTAGAGTGACTGCACACTTTGAGAACCATGTCCTCCCGTCAATAAAGGAGCTTCTGAATTGGCTTTTCTTTATTTTTAACACACTTCTGGGAATGTAAGTCTAGCGTAAGTGTCGGGTTTTATTAGAAATAACTTACGTGCAATATTTTCACTAACATCTCTTTAGCTTAAATTGAAGAGAGCGGCAGTGAGCTTAAATGGATATAGTGATATATAAATACGAGTAGCTGACATGCTTAATTTGTAAGATTACTCATTAAGACCTGGTCGATGTTCACCATAACCTCCAAATGCACTTTTCGGTCTTTGCTTCAGACCATCTTCAGTTGTTTCTGCTCCATCTACTGCCGGAGGGCGCACATCTGACTCTCCAAGAAAGTTAAGGCTCCTCCCATTGAAGAACTCCTGATTTTTAATGCCAAATTTTGGAACTGGAACATTGGGGCTGGACACAGATGTTTGGTTGTCAACTGTGATATCAACAATTTGGAGTTGCTTCGTCTCTGGATGTGAAGAAGTTAAACGGTTGGATGTTTGTTGTGGCAAATACACTTCCTCTTCTATCTCAGTTTCTGGAACCATATCCTGATGTACTTTCTCTGTCTTAAAAAAAAAACTATTTTTTTTTTCTGTTTTAATTGCCAAGAAAATTGAATCCAATTTATATATCTTGAAAAACACAACATTGACGATTAATTTACCCCTATTCAATATAGTCTCCACCCTTTTTCACACTTTTGGTTCACCTTCTAACTCGGGCATGCATTCCAGTGTGGTAAAACACACGGTCTTGCTTCCTAAGCAATTGACGCACGGACGATTTCACAGCCTCCTCATCTTTATAATGAATCCCACGACGAGCTTCCTTTTGTGGCTCGAACAGATAAGAGTCTGATGGTGCCAGGTCAGGGCTGTATGGGGGTGAGGTAAGATTTGCCATTCCAATTTCTGAATTTCTGTATTGGTGTAACGGCTGGTGTGTGGTCTTGCATTGTCATGCAAAAGAAGAACATCCGTCATAGTTTTTGTTGGACGAACTCGGTGAAGACGTGCTTTCAGCTTCTTCAGAGTTCTGACGTATTGGTCAGAATTTATAGTGCACCCCTGCTCCAAAAAATCAATCATAACCACACCCTCTGCATCCCAAAACACTGTCGCCATAACTTTCCCTGCCGACCGCTGAGTTTTGAATTTATTTTTTCTTCGGTGACGTTGTGTAATGCCATTCCATTGACTGCCTCTTTGATTCAGGTTCAAAAATATGAACCCACGTTTCGTCTCCAGTAACATTTTTTGCGGAACCTCCTCTCCGTCCAAATTGAAGCCCTGCAAGTGTTCGGAGGCTATTGTTTTCCTTGTTTCTTTGTTTTGAGCGGTTAACATTCTTGGTACCCAACGTGAACAAACTTTCGAGTAACCCAGTTGTTGAATAATCGTCATCACACTGCCTTTACTGAGGGAGGTAATGCGACACAATTCACCTGTTGATAGCCGGCGATCACCACGAATGATGCCATCGACTCGCTGAATGTTACATGGAGTCACTGCAGTCATCGGTCTGCCGCTTCGCTTTTCATCTACCAATGGTGTTTGCCCTTCAGCTTCGTTACAGCGACGAACCCATCATCTAACAGTGGTGACATCCACCGTTGCATCACCATACACATTGTTAAGCTTTCGTGTATGCGAATCGGCGTTTCACCTTCCGCAGTCAAAAATTCAATCACAGAACGCTGTCTAATACGAATGTTGATGTCAGCGATTTTGCAAGAGGATGCAGTGCTGCCACCTGTTTACTTAGGAAGTTACTACTGCAGGGGATTGGAGAAGAATGTTGGAGGAATTGCGGCAAATTCAAAGTTTTCACATATCTTATTTATTTAAGGAAAAAAAAGTAGGAGGCATTAATTTTTGACCCACCTTCGTAGTTGTATGCAGTTTTATTATACGTAAATAAAACAGATAGGCCTGAAATGTCGACTGCTGTCCCAATAGCAAGGTTAATTCTCAAATTTCGTTTCGTAATTACCGGAGTATGTTGTAAAATAAGAATAATATTTCCCACATATTTTAAGTTGCAAACGCTATTTCGGTACCACGAGAAATTAAAGGGAATTGTATTTTCGCAGGATTCCAACAAGACGTTCACTTCCGGTGATTCTTCGGCCGCTGTAATGAACTTCTTTATGACATCCGTTCTAGAGGTTTATAGCCATAGGTTCGTAAGACCATCGTACCCCACACCGTTGCCAGCTATATCCTATCTCATAAATATGTTGGTTTTTTATGTGCGGTATTCTGCAGCGCTTTCTGTTAGATTTACGTGAGTTGATGCATTTAAGGAGGTTGTATTATAGTAATTGTTTTGAACCAGAATGACGGTTGGTATCTGTTCTGAGAATAATCTAAATGGACTTGGAATTTGATGATCAGGTTCATAGACAGATACCAAGCAAACTAACATGACTGCCTCGTAAAGCCTCAAACTTCGGTTAGTACGAACTGCCTTATTAAATGTTATCTGTAGATAAGATCTGTGACCTCTCAAACACAAGTCGTGCCCATTGTCTCCGATTCTACTCAAAAATTTTGATACTATGTTTTCATGCAAATGTGCATTTCAGGCCATGTAAATCCAAATAAAGTAGTGAAGTGAAGTGAGTGAGTGAGTGAGTGAGTGAGTGAGTGAGTGAGTGAGTGAGTGAGTGAGTGAGTGAGTGAGTGAGTGAGTGAGTGAGTGAGTGAGTGAGTGAGTGAGTGAGTGAGTGAGTGAGTGAGTGAGTGAGTGAGTGAGTGAGTGAGTGAGTGAGTGAGTGAGTGAGTGAGTGATTGAGTGAGTGAGTGAGTGAGTGAGTGAGTGAGTGAGTCAGTCAGTCAGTCAGTCAGTCAGTCAGTCAGTCAGTCAGTCAGTCAGTCAGTCAGTCAGTCTGTGAATAATGTAACTCAAAAATGTAAAGAAGGTTACATACCAAACTTATTAATTCAGTGAAATATTTTAAAGGAACTTCTTCAAAAGAAAATTTCAAATTTTCTCTATACAGCTGGATGATCAATAAAGCTGAACTTCTCCAAAAAGACTAACGATTTTGTTTAAGATGTCACATGCTTAATATATTTTCACCACATTTTTAGCGTATAGCCTAAGCTTTCTAGGCTTGATCTCTGAAATCAGTCTGGATGGTGAGAAATTGACAAAACCTTACCAGACAAAGAATGTGCATCTCGTAAAGCAGACAAGCTGTATTTCTGCGATGCCCCTCATGAATAGATTCAATTTTCACTTACACATTTCTCAGAAAAAGGTCACTACTCCTTTGTGTTTCTCTTAGCGTTCAAGGCGAATTGAATTTGAAAGACGTTTCACACTGAGCAACTCTTAAAATATTTCACTATCGTTTAGGCCTATTGTATTCCCATATTCTCATTACACGTAAAAAGGATATGTAATGCAATAATTTATACAGATTTTTATCATAAGGTAAATTAAAGAATAATCTTTTGTAAAACTAGATTATAGAAATAGCTTCATTATATTAGGGAGGAATTGATTAGAGAGTTAGATGCTCCAAAGTTATACGCTATTTCTACGCTTGAAGTCCATAGTCGCTTTATGCCATTCATAGAAACCGTCGAATTGCTTTTGCTTATGTACAAAGCAATAACACAAAGTATCTCGATGCTATAAACCATTTGGCATTTGAAATAAATGGTGTGTTTTAAAGTCATCTGTGCGTTCCATAATAGGTTTTTGTCTACCAACTTGTTTACCAGATAAACAAAATTATAATAATCCCTTCCTAATGAAATAATTTGCCATCTAAGTGAAAACATTAACATTTACTTAATTGATGAAAATTAATCATTTCCTCACACTAGCCGTATATAGGCTAAGGTATTTTATAGTCAACATGAAAAATTCAATGCCACGGCCGAGATTTGAACAACGGATCTCCTGGTTTCTGTCCAGTCACTCTAACCCATTGAGCTACCATGGCCAACTTATTTGACTCGTATATTTCCCCGGTAGACTACTAGGGGCTCTTGTATCCGAGATACACCGTTTGTGGCGACTTACAATCATAAGTACTTGAGTCCCAGGCTTCATTATTAAACTCCTATTATTTTAGTTAACTGATGAACATTAATCATTACCTCGCACTAGCCGTATATAGGCTAAGGTTTTTGATAGATAGAGTCAACATGAAAAACTCAATGCCACGGCCGGGAATTGAACCACGGATTTCCTGGCTTCCGTTCAGTTTACAGTTTACAAAGCGACTGGACTAAAAACAGGAAATCCGTGGTTCAAATTCTGGCGGTGGCTTTGAATTTTTCATGTTGACTATCAAAAACCTTAGTCTATATACGGCTAGTGTGAGGAAATGATTTAATTTCCATCAGTTAACTAAAATAATAAGAGTTAAATAATGAAGCCCGGGACTCAAGTACTTACGACAGTAAGTCGCCACAAACGGCGTATCTCAAATGCGAGAGCCCCAGGGAAATATACCACTCGAATGGAGAATTTAATGTCATGATGGCAAGTTGGCTCTGGTACCTCCTGGACGGAAACCACGAGATCCGTGGTTCAAATCTCCTCCGTGGCATTGCATTTTTCATATTGACTACATCTATCAAAAACAAAGTTTTATATTTAATCTTCAATGCTATAGTAAACTAAAATTATTAGAGACACTTTTCAGAAAACCGCTTTCAAAACTTTTCCCAAGAATATGACACGAGACAATTTACCTAAAAGTTTTAGATTAGATTATATTAGATTGATTTGCCTTCAGTAGGTTCACTTGTAACCAGAAAAGGCTGCGAACATTGAACATGTCCAGAGGTATAAAGTTCAATAGCATATATATGTACAAAAGTTAACATAATACACATGTTATGGTATACAGGCAATATGAACAACATTATGGAAAACAAAGCAGGGATAATTATGCATGATAAAAGGTCAAACACTTTTTAATTCAGCTTTCACTTGGCTTATGCCAGTACGTCTCAAACTTTTTGCAATGGATACAATTCTTGTGATTTCTTAAATACATATACATTAAAAATAAACTTTCAACATACATCAAAGATTTATTGGTAATGATTTGTCATTGGAACAGTTGATACTAATTACAGAGCTACAGAAGCATTTTCAGGATAATTTGCCATTCAGATAATCTTGTACAGAATAAAAAGGATTTTGAGCAAACTTACTTTCTAACACCATTTTTAAAAGCACCGAAATTATCGATTTTTTTCTTTAAGAACATTAGGAAATGTGCCAAATATTTTGATAGTTTCATAACACACACCTTTCTGAACGGAAGGAAGTTTAGCACCGGTATAATGGATATTATACTTTTGTCTAATGTTTATTCTGTGAATTACGTTATTTTTTGCAAATAAGGGACGATTGCATACAAAGAATTTTAGGATCGAGAATATATACATGCAAGGAAGCGTTAATATCTTCAATCGTCTAAAAAGATCTTTACAGGAGCATCTGTTGTGGGTGTTTGTTATGATTCTTATAACCTTCTTTTGCATAAGAAATATTTTTTTTTGCATTCTACTGAGCTGCCCCAAAATAATATTTCGTATTCCAAAATAGAGTTAAAGTATGCATAATATACTAATTTAAGTGTGTCAATAGAACTCATATTAACCAGCTCTCGGATAGCATAACAGACAGAGCTGAGTTTAGGTAAGATATAATTTATGTGAGCTTTCCAATCTAAACATCTGTCCACTTGAAGGCCCAGAAAATTTATGCTGTCAATTTCTTCTAATAACATATCATTAATCCTATTTCTATTTGAGTATGTGACGTCCGATAAGTTATTGTGTATCTATGTGGCCGCAACCTATGTAATTGTTGTATTTATCACACAAGCACTTCATTATTTCTAAATGTCTTCACTAATAATAAGTACATATTAACACTTAACTCCAACTATAAGTTTTCAGTGAAATGCGTTTACATGCGAAGCTGAAAATGAGATTCTAGGAATATTTTCCCACAAATTATACTAAAATATTTTACCATTTCCATTTTTGTTTCCCTCACTTAAAATTAAACTTCATCTGTGTGTATTATTCGCCCTTCATCTTTTGTGCTGCTTCCTTATCTGTATTTATTGAGATACACGGTCAGTAAAATATGCATATATAATGAGTGAATGAAATCCTATATTTCCTTACGTGGAACACAGGTCCTCTGAACCGTGCAACCTCTAGGCCCATAGGCAACGGTTTGAGAATCAGAGGTTTCCTGATCAGAGAGGTTCCGGGATGAGGGATCGGTGGAATGCTGGCGGTGGACACAGGGGGATCCGGAGAAAACACACCTCAGCCCATGCGGTCACCTGGGATCGAACCCGGGCCACCCTGGTGAGAGCCAACCTGTGTAACCACACAGATATAGTGCGGTTCCGTATCTTCAGATCCATTTTTACTGCCTTCACTTAATGAAAAAATGACATTTTTTTTACATATTTTGATGCCTGTATTCTAAACTATGCCAGGCATATATACATATGAATTATGATTTGGCAAGGCTGAAAGACCGAAGTGAATTTACAATTCTTTATGTTATTTTATTATATAGATATAAAGTACATTTCATCGAATGGTAGCATTTCATATTGAATTTTTGGGTCTCAATACACTTTAAACACGTAAAAATATAAATAATAGATGAACTAAATATTAATAATTACGAGGGCTGTTGAATAAAGAAGGATCATAACTTTTTTGACAACGTACCTTTACTCATCCACATTATTTTGATGGTCCTTCTCACAATAGTCTCCCCTGAATTCGATGCACTTGTCCCAGTGTTTCTGCCAGTCTTCAAAGACATGCTGGTAAACATTTTTGAGAGGTCCTTCAACATCGTCTCTGTAGCCTTCACCACTGCTTCAGATGATGGACGAGGCGTTTCTTTGGGTTAGGGAATAGAAAAAGTCACATGGGGCTCAATCCGAACTATAGGGAGGGTGAGGGATGCACATCATGTTGATTTTTGCAAGATATTCAGCAACAACATTGGCAAATTGCGGCCGCGAATTATCGTGGTGCCACGGAAATGTAGTCTTTTGCGCCTGATATGGACTTGCAATGTTTTCAAGGCATCCCTGTAATATTGTCCAGTTATTGATCTGTATGCAGGTACAACATGCTGATAAACCATTCCATGAATATCAAAGAATGAGATGACCATAATTTTCCCAGGAGAAGCAACCACTTTTACTTTTTTTTGAGGGGGGGGGGGGGGGTGGGGTTGGTGATGAAGGAGATTTCCACAGTGAGCTTTGCTGTTTCCTCTCAGGATTAAAATGATGTGGCCAAATTTCAACAGCAGTGATTACGTTTGAAAAAAAACTCTGGATTTTCCTCTAACATCAACTTTAACTGCATATTACCTCCACTGCAGCGGTAGGCGATACTGAACATGTCGTAACTTACCTGGTTCTCACAGGCGGGAACTAGGATTACCAACAATGAAACTACTACGGCGTGTTTGTTTCACATTAAGCTAACAGAAAATAATAAGATTGAACTACAGTACGAAAAATTATGACTGTAAAGAAATTATGATTATTCTTTATTCAACAGCCCTCGTATAATGTCGTAATGCTTTAATGAACTTATGCTCAAGGTCTATAAATACTATAAATTTATGATTATTCTGACAGTAATTGAAGATGTCTATCCTCAAAGAAATTAAAAGTTTATAGCCCCGGTTTTAGAACAAATAAACATTAGGATCTTTGATTTACAGCATTACTGCCAAAAACGCGATAAGCTATATGTTTATCATAGTACTCCCACAATACCTAGCATAGTAATAATCATTTGGTGCAACAGACGATGCGGAAGAAAGCCTATATATGGTATCATTTTTCTTCATAGAAGATTTACAGCAATATAAATCTCTTTGTATAGTATCACCCTCTCAGAAATCTGTGGCTGACTAGTCTATTTACACAACAGTTGCATCGTCCTTTTCAGTAGCGCACAATGGAATTAATCGAGTGTGAAACTAAACATACACTTTCTGGTGCTAACAGTTAGTATAGTGCAGAGATATTCGCTCCCAATCCTTGTACCGGCAAGTCAAAGAGAAGAAAGGAGGTAAAGAAAAAATGAAAAAATGGAGGGTTAAAATATTGGACGACGGAGCAAGATGGTGTTATGGCAACACGTAAGGCTCATATTTGCGGCTCTCTAAATGTATCTCTTACTCATCAATTTTTTACGATAGTAACTTACTACAAATCCTATGTATAAAAATAAGAATTTGCTTTAGGATGTAAATTATTTTAGTCAGATCCAAGAATATTGCATGCAGGAACATTCTAGTCGATTTCGAGTTCCGGTATAATGATCACTTTGACCTTGATTTTTTCTACGGTTTTTCTGGTGGGTAGGTAAATTATGAAGTGTATGAGATAATAAACAATATTGTGACTTTGTGGGTTCGACGGCAAACGCTTGGCCACGTCAGGTCTGATGATGGTCACGGCTGCCCCGGTGTCTACCAGCACGCCGCACGGCTTCCCTCTCACGCAATCGTCCAGATGAGGCTATCATCCATACGCCGGCTGACGGCACGCAGTGTCACTCGAGGGGATGGTGGTGATGGCGCCAACGTGCCCCTCTCCACTGCAGGCCTTGCTCGTTTTTCAGGCTGCTCTTCTTGGTGTCGGTCATCTTCGCGGTCATCGTCGCGGCCAAGTTGCTATTCGCAGCTTCCGTCTTCGTTGTTAATTCGGTCTCCATTTGTTCCATCTTCTCGGTGATGTCGTTCCATTTCCTGACACCAATTGTGACTTTGTGAGTTCGTAGAATTAAAAGTCCAATTGGCCAAAATTCTAAATATTCATTTGCGTAGAAATACATTCACAGTGGCAGTATTACATCACATACACAATCTACCAAGGTCGATGACCACAACAACAGCGTGTGGCCGCGCCGTGGCTCGGTGGTTAGACCACTTGGCTCTCATCAAGGCGGCCCGAGTTCGATCCCAGGCGACCGCAAAGTGAGATTTGTGGTGGACAACACGGCGCTGGGCCGGGTTTTCTCCAGCATCTCCGGTTTCCCCGCCATCTTATTCCACCTGTGCTCCATCTTCATCTCATGCATCATCAGTGTCATCGCCTGCGGTGCCGTATGTAGTAAAAGCGGACGTTAAACACTACACACACAACAACAACAACAACAACAACAACAACAGCGTTCTGATTACATCAGCTCTCGTTACAAAAACACTCTACAACTTTTTACTCCTCACTGTGTTTACTACTGTTCACGACTGCCCTTGGCGAGTTGTCACTTATTTAAATACCACCACTGATAATTCCAGACTGTTTCAGAACAATAAAGAAATCGAACGCTCTCCATCAATCAAGATGTTACCAGAATGTACTAATTTTATCTGTGTTGGCATGCCCTTTTATCTCAGTGATGCACTATCCGACTGTTATCTTTATCTGCAGGCTTTTTGTGTACACAAGCCTCGCTTATCTCTATACACCGAACCTTCTGTGCTTCTCGCCGCGACAATATGCACAACTGGCTTGTTGACCGTTTACTACTCAGGACAATTTATCTTGCATCTAGAAATGGTGTATCACTACTTCGCAACATAAGTAGATCATTTGAGCCAGTTACTTTTAACATCCCTCTTGTGACATTCGTGTTAAAAGTTCCCGACAGTTGTTTCTTAATTCACCTATTATGTTATTTATAATGTGTATAATTCATATATTGTTTCGGTATTCCGCAAATTCAATTCTGTACATTTCTTTTAGTATCAAAAGTTTTGCTCAAGTACACACAGTCTCACGGACGCGTACAAGTAGAGCAAAAATGAGATTGTTTGAACAAATGCTCATATAAGTATATCTCTATTTAGAACGTGATCAAATAGATTTATAATTGTTAACTCTAGTATCAGAACTTTAACATAAAATAAATGAGAAGTCACTAGAAATGAAGATTTCCATAAGTCAACTGCCACTGATAATATAAAGTAACACTAAGAAACATTTTGGATTTGTTTTTCTGCATAATATATCCCCAAACAAGAATGTTAAATTACCACGACGAACACAAGAAGCGCAATATTCGAAATAAACCCATGTCATAATCATTTCCAGGAAGCAATACATCAGCCTACGTGCAAAAATTTCGCGCAGGTTTGTCACTGGAGGACAAGCCCCTCACCTTAGTGGCAACTCAGGCAGGTAACACGGTAGCCGACGCTAGTGCAATCAATATAGAATAAGTAATACACGAACTGTGACAAGTTGTATTTAGAATGCTTATGTTCAAGATATGCGGTTTCCATCCCGTCTTGAGCCCACAGGACCAGATGGGGAGAGCCTTGTTAGTCTCTAGTTCTTGCCCTATGGAAAGCCCCACGGAGGCGCCGGGCGCCCTTTCGGGACAGCTCGGTAACTCACTGGTCAAAGTAGGCCTGGGTTCTTAGTCCTACGGGTCCAGGACCAGTGGGAGTGGATCCTCTGACATGGATTGAATGTAAAAACAGGACTTAGGAAATAATTGAAACTAATTGGCACCATAAATGAATAAAGGGTACAAAAAGCATCCACTGTGGCTATGTATGTTGATACAGTCTAGTCAGAGGTGAGGTACATACCAAAATGGCATATATGGGAATTTCGAATTACAATATCTTACGAAAAGGTTGCGGAATTGTTTGCATCAACCCAAAATCTACTTAAATATCGATTTAAAAATAAATCTGGCCTAACCATTTGGAGTATTTCAATTTGAGAAGGACAGTTGACGAAATCAGGGAGGTGTATCAACGGAGCTAAGTCTGTTTGTCAAAACTGCAAAACCACGAAAGAGTATCCACAATGAATTCCAATTTGTGGATATGTGTATAACATTATGCAAGAAATAACTTATCATGATTACACAAAGATGGGTACGCATAGCTTGAGCAATATCCCTGTCGTATTGGTTGAAAAAATTGGTCAGTGAAGAGCCATCAAACGAGGTTGAAACGTTAAAGTGAGTGCCAATATGCGCCGTCAACGTAAAAGGGATCCAAATCATCATGCGTGTTCAAACGCGATGGAGTGATACCTTTCCGGAAACGTTTTTGCCATACTGTGCTGTGACATTTCGTATCGTTTTGGGCATACTGATCTACAATGATGCATGTATGAAAGCACTAAATAGAAGGAAGTGTTACGCAGCGAGGATCGGGTATTTAACCACGCAATAAGACTGCAGAATAAAATGGTCGCTATCTTTTCAGAATGAGATTAAACGACCCTACAACATCATATATACTTTTGGCACGGAGCTGGAGCAGTGCAACAAGTACAAAACTGTCAGCATCGACAATTCGCTTGTGATTGGTGTAGTTGCACATACGTATTTCCATTGCCCAGAAACCACAAGGGCCTACGATTGCAATTGACACGTAAATCCTGTCATTGGTGTGCTGAGTGGCAAAATGATCACAACAAACGATTACATCTACTAATTGAGACCACATTTAAGAGAACCGGGAGCTGAGGGAGATTGTAAGAGCCAAGGTATTTCCCCTGTTCAGACATCTACACTGGCCACATTGCAGAACATGCCCGACCACTGAGTGCGAGGAATATACGAACCTTGTTCTAAGAGTCAGGTGTATCATCGGTTTCCAGGGCTTTATATTTGCCAGAAATGTCGCCCATCGAACATGCACGGAATAAAACTGTTGACAGTTGTTCGTCCTAGTCCTCAGGTAACCACTGCCATGGATTTGTGGTTTCGTCGCGAATAGAGAAGTTACCCAGGAACACATAACCCATGGCGTAGGTAATAGCTGAATAGAGTGGGCTAGAGCTGGTCATCCCGACTGCCAGCTTTCACGCCAACATGCGCAAAGTAGATATGTGCGATCACCCAACACATACGAGGAGAAGATGTGGTCATCATGACGCCGCCCCCAGCCGTTAAGTTGGTTCACTAGACCAGGGTTCACTACCCAGCGTAGCGCCTCATATTCCTAACGATGCTAATTGGGCACCGGTCCTCCACCCGGGACTTAAAGTCCGTAACCTCCTGGGGGAGGATCGAACTCAAGCGGGAAACCAAAGCACAACGCCCTAGCCTACTACACCACTGCGCAGGTCCCAGAGGCACACGACTGCATATATAAATAGGTATATAGAAACCAATACTGAGTCTACCATTATCTCTTCTTCCTATACTTATGCTGGGCAAATGTCACTGTACAATTAATGCATCATACGTACAAGTGTTGTGGACCCGATTAGTCGGTGAGTAAATAAACGAAAAGGAGTATAACCTATGTGAAACTTCAGCATGAATTCCTCTACCTAGCATCAATATATCACCTCTGTGTATATAGTAGGTAGAGCATTACCCTGAATATTCGATATCAATATTTCACTGCAAGAATGATAAAAAATAGAGGTGTACATGGTTTGCAAGGAAATTCAAAATCTGGATTTCATTGCAAATGCTTATTTTAAGACCTTACATAAAGTTCATAATTCAATAGATTGAAAGGAGTGACGGTGATATGAAAATCAAACTACCTATCCTAAACTACACTTTGCAACGGATAGTTTTCGCAAATTCCAATCTCTGAAAAAGAACTGCAGATTTTTACTAATTTAACATGTGTTTAAGATATGCCCAAGGTTAATGAAATGTAGATTCTGAATGTTTAAGACAGCCCTAGGCTGTTGTACTCTGAAGGTCTTTTGCATTATCCTAAAAACACTGTAGACTACGTTAAACCACACAGCTTACATTAAATGCATCTTACTTTTATGGAAAGTGAAGTGGAAATTCCTTTCTCTCCGACACTCTTTCCTTCCTCATCCGGAAGCGATATTCAGAGTCACCCATGGCTAACAACTGCTATAGGATTTGGCTAGCATCTCCATGCATTCCCGTATTCTCATTCTACCTACAAGAAGAAGTAATAAAACGTTATTTATTTACCTTATCTTTTAATAGACGCTTATAATAACATTATTTTGTCCAGAGTCAGTAGTGCACGAGAGTGCAATCTAGGTATAACTTTAGAGACTGAATTACTTTATTCTCCAAAACTAGTGTTACATTACAAAACTACCAGGTTATGTAGGGGTTCAAAAGGAGTTTTACCCTCAACCCCATATATTAACTGGGAGCGTAGCTAAATATAAGGTAGAGCAGAAAAGATATTTAATTCAAAATGAACTTAGTAACTCTTTCTCAGAGATGCCCTGTTTCTTCAGGACACTCCCTGGATCCGGATGAGAACAGGGGCGCTTTAGTAACATTTAAAAACATAGTGACAGAGTGCAACTATACCTTTAGAGATGCGTTGTTTGTATGGCTGAACCTTGTGCAACTGGCAAGAGAAGTATGATCCGGTGCACCCTGCTGGCGATCTTACTCGTAGTAGCACAGTTAAAATAAACTCTTGTTAATATTTATGGAGTCATCCAACATAGAGATCATACGAAGTCCCCTCTTAAGTCTCCCTGTCAAGTCACAAGGGTGCTAAATCAACCAAGCTTAAATAGGGGTCCTACCCAAAACCCAACTCAGCAATTCCCACGCTGATAATGCCCTCCCAACTATTGCACCATATTGTGTAGTCATTGTTTACACAATTGAGAAAATGTTAGACCTGTTACTGCCACCACATTATTTCCCTTGATCAGCAGAGTGTGTGATTCATTGTTTAAAACATGGAGAACATTTTGCGGTCTGTTACAGGCCACCTGTACATCATTTCCCTCTATCAGCAGGATGTGTGCTTCACCAGTTCAAAGTACACTTTTCCTAGTGAGCAGAATTTAATATGTTCAAATCCGAGGCACAGGAAATAAATGTTACATAACAATGATTATAGTAATTCCTAGATCTTGCTCAGCCTATACACTCAAAAATATGCTATAACTCCCATTATATATTACATTCGGTCTTGTATTTTCATCGTACGCTACCGCTTTCTAAATATCCGTAGCCTTAATACCATTCGATGTAATATCTTTAACCAACGTCTTCAGATTCCTGATAAAAGTTATTATTTGATCTCTTGCTCTCAGTTTAATATAGTGTAAGTTTGTAACCCTCTACTTGTACACAACAATGCATAAGTATGAGGAGGGGATTGCAGAGGAAAGGGGATAGAAAGTGTATGCTCGATAAGTTTAGACTGGTGGAAGCAAAGGTCAGCTTTACCTGCTAATCAACACTAACAAGGTTCCCCTTCACCGACCACAGGAGACAGGTGATGATGAACGTAATAACGTATAATGCTGCCTTTAAGCAGTCTACCCAGCAATAATCATAATCATCATCATAATACCTCTACTGTTACTAAAAGCTCACCAGGATGACTTAGGTGATGGCATTTTGATCCCAAGGTTGCGAGTTCAAGCCCGGTCTAGTTCGATGGTTTCTACGTGTGGCTAAAAGTAAAATGCATCATATCAGTTTTACTGACATTTAAAGAACTCCGGGAAACCTCCAACATATCGGTGACGCTAACGTGATTTTGTATTTGAACTGTCATTATCAATCAAAATAATTATTTTATTTATTCCGTTGGTCGTTTTTAATTTGGTGGCTATATTATTCGTAGTGGTATGACCATATAAGCTATTCTTGAGAACTGTAACAAATAAAATAATGTACTTATTTTCGAAACAAGATACCTTGATTTTAAATACCATGCAACTTTAATATGTTAATTATCGCTAACCTATGAAAGGTAGAAGTATTTTGTTCCAGACAAAATTAATACTTTCAGTATTGGAAATACATCTAAAAAGAAGAAAGGGAGATTAAAATGGTTGAGGCACGGTGTAGGTATGTGTGTGCGAGAGAGGGGGAGAAAGTAGCGTTATTAAAAAAGATCGAATAATACTTTAGTTGATACTGAAGAGTTTTATAAAACCGCCTACGTTTCATGTGGCAAAATTGCTTTTATTTTCCTTTGAGGTTTAAATACCTGTGCGGCGAACTCGCTGGTCAGGTATAAGGAAACTGAATCCTCCTGGCGCAACTAACTGATAAGAAATCCGCACCTCTCCCGTAGGTCAGTCTTGCACGCATCGGAATACATTTGCTCGCGTCTGTACTCTCACCATAACGAAGTCCTTTCACATTAATTATAACTTTGTTGGCTTTTTGAATTTGCGTTTTTGGCCAATCACAGAGAATGCATACCAGCTGTTGGATCCCAGTGTTATCTAGAGAACTTTATAAAGTTGAAAGCAAAAGTGCAATTTAAGGGAATCAATAGCCTTATATACCTCCGTGCATGTATCACAGAAAATAAGATTCCCATAGATGTACTAGTAGACGCGCCGTACTTCATATGACACTTTATAAATTTTCTTTCCGTTTGGTACATACTTCATAATTCTACTTGCAGCTCCTTATAAAGCATGCTGTCCCCTTTATCCGAGAGTATAACCTAACACTGTCTTCCAGCCACTCCTTTCATAGCAGAGTGCTATCGGATCCTCTGCAATAAATTATCCTAATGGAGTGAAAGCGGCGGCGGCTCTAGGGAGGAAGGAGGTTAGTTTTGAGATTCCATTACCACGCCTTCAACCAACAGGTCCTTTTCTCAGACCGTCTCTCTCCCACGGTATTTGTCTTACTGTCTAGTTTCCAAATCTTGATGCTGCTGTGTGGGCAGGTGCTGTTTTTAAAGTAAGATATCGCCATCTCTGCTTGACATCCAGGACTCCATCTAGCTTGCTGAATATGCATATGGTGGGCGAGAATATAGTAGCATCACAAATGCTTCCGACTGTCATTATCATTGTTCCAAGTTGTGCATTAACCCTCTCCTGACCCCTTTCACCTCGTGACAAGCTCTGTCACCACCATTCTCAGCTTACCGTCAATTATAACACTAACACCGTCTTGCAAATGCGCATAAAAACCCCTAACTAGTAGTAGCAGTGTTAATGTCCGTTCTTGTTCCAGAGAGGAACACTTGTGAAACATGAAATGAAGCTATATCCAGTAAATGCATTCGGGGAATAAAACGTTCCAGGCTTATGTTTATGGGGATAAAACTACCAGAATTTACTAGTTATGGGAAAACATGTAAACACCCTCAGGTAGAAAGACAGGTCCAGACGGATTCTGAACTACCTCCTCACATGCCGCGACAAAGTTATCTCGCTAAAGAAGACAATAAATACAAAAGTCCTTAATATATAGCCTGAAGGAGCTGGAACTTAGGTTATTGGTTGGCTACCAACACGCTCCATCTGACAGCCTTGACCTTCTTGGTAATCTCGCCACACCACGTGACATCTGGAACCATTTCTGAGGTGGAGGCACCCACAGAGAGGTGTCCATTACCTCTAATGATAGAGTGATAGTGAAGATGGACGTTGAGGTGGGATGAACTATTGCTTATACCGTGGACCCCGAACCACTCCGAATACTTCAAATGTGCTAGACAGAGGTGAAGGCGTGGATAGGGCCGACTTAAAATCGCCATCTTCAGAGTCTGGAATAGAACTCGGGACCCTTTGAACGGGAGCCGCGAACTAAACCATTGCGCTACCCCGGAGCCCGAACTTAAAATATTCATATAATGTTTAAACAGGCAGTATTAAATATTTTAAAATTTGTTTTCTTCATTGGATTTGTTCTTGTGTAGATGGAAACATACATAGTTTATGGTTTCCTATGATTCTATATTTGAAGTTGCTAGAACAGCTATGATCCACATCAGTCTGGAGTGAGCCAATGAATTTAAGTTCATGTCCGTATTGCACGTATTAACCTGCACTAGGCTTAGGTACCCTGCAAACGAGCAGAAATTTCGCTTATATTATTGTAGGTCATGACTTGCAATCACTTTTAATTAATTTATAATTAATCCCTAATCAAACCTAAATTTTGTTTTACGTCAAAAGTGTAGCGCTAGCAATTTAACATATGGAAAGATATTATAAAGGGGCGGGAGTAAATAAAACACTAAGCGAAATTCTAGAAGTAGGTGAGGTTTGGTCGACAGGTCATTTAAAGTTCCTTTAAATTCATAAACAGCTGATCATTATATCAGCATGAACTCCAAGGTGCAATGTCGATCCAGATTACTTTCATGGATTTCTCGATGAGCTATGTTCAATAGATTGGCTTATTTTTATCTTGGTTACTTGTAATTCTGCTTTGTTTTATCTATCACCATCATGTTAATTTAAGCAGTAAGCGATTTTGAGATTACGGACCAGATTGGAGGATGCAATTTTTCTTGTTCTTCGTTTCTCAGGTGGCAATTTAAACTTTGCTTCTCTTATTAAATAAACGGTATTAGTAACAATCGACCCATATTAGCCATTCAATGCCCATATTATGGGTGCGATAGAAATGGATAAAAATATAAGGAGGAATAATTGTAAGTCCATGAAGAAGCTCTCAAATTACTTTTCATGCTTGTCTTCACGACCTACAAGCCTTCCCATATAGATGCTGTTAAAACGTATAAATATCTTTCACACGCAGTTGCTCTTCTATGTTGCTATTCCAGAGAGTTTTAGCTCTCACTTAAGCAACTCAGACTATACTAGCTAACAAATGCTGGCGTGCATTGCATGTGAAGACGTCGTTGACCACCGCCTGAGCACTCCTGTTGCCGAGGCATTGTTTTGCGGCGGGCCGCGGCCGTCGCGTGGGCGTGGAGCTGGCGCTTGCCGAGAGAGAGAGAGAGTGAAACAGAGAAAGAGACAGAGATAGTCTGGAATTTCCTGCTGCCATCGTGATTGTGATCGAACGGTCTACTGCATTCTAAAACAATAGCTGGGGTATAAAACCCTGCAGTGTGAAAGTTGTGGTCAGTGAGCTGTTAATTGTCTGTGCAGCTATTAGAAGTGTACCGCAAAAGATTTCGTTCGTTTGATTACGTGTGGTGAAGCAACGAGAGACCTCGAAGATTGCGTTTGTGCATGTTACGTCATTCTGCTGGTGTCAGGGTTGTACAAAGCGTGCCTTAATTGTGATAAAGGGTATCTTAAATTTCTGCAAACAGGATGTTTAGTTCTACGAACTCACAAATCATACTACCCTAGGAGCTAAACATATAGCTAATAGTAAGCAGATTCATAATTTCACACAATAGCCCTGATGTGGAAATCGTAAGGTTGTAATCATCACGTGGTAGTTAATGACAGTGAGGACATTTTTCTTTCAATATCATAATTGATCCCTTAGAGAATATTTTTGAAGGTTTCAGACAAATACGTATTTTTGTATTGTTACAATGAGTGCTGAAAGTAACTAAGGGATAAGATGTAGAAAAGTGAGTCCCCAAGGTGTGATAAATTTCCTGCATTTGAAGGGCAAAGCTGACTGAGTAATCCACCATGAAATGACGGCTGTTTATGGCATGCTCTTCTAATAACACGATTGTGAGGTGGAAAATCATCCAAATCATCATGAGTGAGACTCATCGTAATTCTAGTGTCTGGAAAATTATTTATGACGAACTGTAGATGTCTAAGGTGTCTCCACGGTGGGTTCTACGTTTTTAAACCCCTTTTCAAAATCAAACACGACTTTACCTTTCAAGCTGTTTGAACAGGATGAAAATTAATTTTTTGAACGTCTGGCGACCACTGATAAGTCGGGGATCTATCAGAATGATCCAGAGACAAAAGTTATAAGCCCCTACTAAATAGACAAAGGTGCAAAAGTCAGCTGGGAAGGTAATGAATTTCAGTTTTCTGGAACTGTCGTGGAGTCACTGGCATATATACAGCAATCTTATGGAAAAGATATGTGCAGCTCTGATCAAGAAACGACGCCTATGCTCTCCAAAGGCTTTCGTCTTCTGGATGACAATGCTCCAGCTCGTTTTTCTCAAGTTGCAGTTGACAAAACTAGTAAATAGGGCTCTGATATATTGCAGTATCCGCCTTCTTCCCTCGATCTCGCACCAGTGACCCTTCTTGAGCCTAGAAATGAAGAATCCGTTCCTTGGTGCCGATTGAAAACACAAATTGCGTCATTAGGGAAGTGGAAGAGCGGTTTAAGTCCAAAAATGCCAATTTCTACAATCAAGGTCAAGAAACGCTGGGGAAAATGTGTAAATCTGGAGGCTGACTACATGGAGAATAATTAAGAAACACATTGCAACAAAAACTATCATATTTTTTAAATGGCGATAGTTAAAAATTTACTATAATATACCCCCTCTGGTTTACCATGCATTTCTCTTAAACGTTACTGATTACATTATCATTGGAGTATATAATTTCGATATGTATTCACGTCAAAATGATTACTGACTCGTTTCAATTAATGAACCCCTACCAAAAATGCCTTTGATTTAGAACAGAATCCAAACAGTAATTATTGCGATGTTATGGAATATAAAACTGGATTCAAACGGATTTCAGTACATCACGTAAACGTAATAACCAATTTAGAATATACCACATCTTAGTTCGCTTCAACTGTGAAGTGAGTTGGAGAAATAGGAATTTAGGAAACGTGCTGTCGTTCCCAACGCTTTTAGTAAACTTGGTAAAAACACAGCCAAAGTTTGCTGTTGATTTTTATTAACTCGTGTTGTTACGCGAGGGGGGGGGGGAACTTCACTTTCTTTTGTTAGTCCCCGAGGACTGGCAGGCGGTGCACAGAGTATAGATTGCTCCCACACCACCATCACTGCCGTCACTACCACGCTTACCATCGCCTCGCCTATCATCCTCATCATCCCGCTGAGCAGATTGGTAATTTACTTTAAATTGCTGTTTCCATGGCAACTGCCAATAAAGCGCAGCGTGACGTAACTCACTGCCGAGAGAAGCCGATCACAACCGAACTGCTGAGGCCTGTCCCTGTTTTTCCATTCCTTTTCTTTATATCGACTTTGTTAACTTTAAGATACAAGGTATGGGAAAGCCTGAAGGGCAGCAGACCTCTTAAGAGAGAAAAATTAGGTTTCTTGTAATCATTAACCTTCTCTGCTTACTTTATTATAGACTTTTCTTAGAAGCACTCATTGTTCTGTCCACTTCAGTATTATTGCACATATATTTCCTTGCACGTACAAGGGGATTAGGGCAACACAGCACAGGCTTAAGCGATATTCAAAAATTTTAAAACCTGTTCGCTATATGCGGCTCTGAAAATCTATTCCGTATGGATGAAGAGGCGAAGAAAATAATGTCTTTCCCTTTGAAAGCCATATCGTACTGTAAACTGCCATTCAATAACAAGGTTACCGGTTAATTGCAATCCAAAGAGGTAATTGATATACATTTTGTACCACAGCCAGTTCCATATTATTAAACATAGTAAGCTTTTGTCGCTTACAATTTACCACTTGTTCAAAAGTCAATCGAATGAAAATAGAAGACTGCAGAACTAATCATAGAAAACCAAAGATGATACACATTTCGATTTTCAGTAATATATCTTAAACACAGGCAACTTAATTACAATCGTAAGTGCAATTCTTCAGAAAAACAAAATTGTGAAAATCTGTTTCGCAAAATCAGTACTATTTTCGAAAATATTGTTCCTCTAAAAGATTTGTTCTTAAATTCAACTTAGATACTTTTCCCAAACAAATTCACTTTTATCTAAAAATTCTTTTAACTGTGGTCTGGAAGTCTCAAACTGTATCTCGGCACCGAAGTTTTACTGGAATACGATATTTGCACTTGTAAAACACATAGGAAGGATAAATAAAATATTTTCCTGAGTATATGTGTTCGGCAAATGGTCACGCCAAACTGAATTATAGATATTGCGAATAGTGCATGTTGTACGACGGTGGGTCAAAAAGCACTGCTTCCTAATTTTTTCTCTTTTAGTTTCCAAGAAAATTGAATCCAATTTACACAGCTTGAAAACTACAACATTGAAGATTAATTTGTCACTATTCAATATAATCTCCGTGTTTTTCCACAGTTTTGGTGCACCTTTTATTTAGGGTATGTAATCCAGTGTGCTAAAGCACACGGTCTTGCTTCCTAAGCCCTTGACGCACGGACGTTTTCACAGCCTCCTCATCTTCAAAATGAATCACACTGTGAGCTTCCTTTAGTGGCCCGAACAGATGGAAGTCTGACAGTGCCAGGTCAGGGTTGTATGGTGGATAAGGTAAGACTTGCCATCCCAATTTCTCAATTTCTGCAGTGGTGTAACTGCTGGTGTGTGGTCTTGCATTGTCATGCAAAATAAGAGCATCCGCTATAGGTATTGTTGGGCGAACTCGGCGAAGATGTGCTTTCAGCTTTCTGAGAGTTCTTACGTATTGTACAGAACATATTGTGCATCCCTGCTCCAAAAAATCAATCATAAGCATACCCTTTGCATCCCAAAACACTGTCGCCATAACTTTCACTGTCGACCGCAGAGTTTTGATTTTTTTCTTCTGCGGTGACGTTGTGTGATGCCATTCCATTGACAGCCTCCCATGTTTTGTCTCGAGTATTAATGTTTTCCAGAAACTCCTCTCCCTCCAAATTGAAACGCTGCAAGTGTTCGGAGTCTATTGTTTTCCTTGTTTCTTTGTTTTGGGGCGGTAAACGTTTTTGGTACCCAACGTGAACAAACTTTTGAATATCCCAGTTGTTGAATAATCCTCATCACACTGCCTTTACTGAGGGAGGTAATGCGACACAATTCACCTGTTGTTAGCCGGCGATCACCACGAATGATGTCATCGAATCGCTGAATGTTGCATGGAGTCACTGCAGTCACCGGCCTGGCGCTTCGCTTTTCATCCGCCAATGGTGTTTGCCCTTTCGTTATAGCGACGAACCCATCGTCTAACAGTGCACATCCACCGTTGCATCACCATACACATTTTTTAGCCTTTCGTGAGTGCGAATTGGCGTTTCACCTTCCTAAGTAAAAAATTCAATCACAGAACGCTGTCTAATACGGATGTCGATGTCAGCCATTTTGCAAGAGGATGTAGTGCTGTCACCTGTTGACTTAGGAAGTTACTACTGAAGGGAATTGGAGAAGAAGGTTTGAGGAATTGCGCCAAATTCAAACTTTTCACATAACTTACTTATTTAAGGGAAAAAAGGAGGCATTACTTTTTGACCCACCCTCGTAGTATTAAACAGCGAAGACAGGTTAAAAACGAAGATATGCGTTGATGGCGAAATAAATATGCTCGTTGCTACGATGAATTTAATCTAGAAGATTTCAATGGCATCATTTCCCAGGATAAGCTGGTGCAACGATGAGGCATTTCTCCCTCAGGGTATGTGTGGGTTTTTAACAAAGATACGACACAGAAATGAAGTTTTGTTTTTACTTAAATTTTTATTCTTCAGTGCTCCCGATTTATGTATTTTAAATGTGCCGATTATTCCTTTAATAACACTGAGGCCCTTATGAAGTCACTGATTTCATATATTACTTATTTTAAAATATTCTCATAAACATAGCTCTACGCACGTGTGATCACTAGGATGTACCGATGCTATCTAAAAATGAAGCCACGCTAAGTCTCAACGGACTCCCGCTTTAAATTCCAGGCGTACGCCTGTCAGTCAACTGACTGCCGCTTTTCAAGTACATCTTATTTTTTCCAAGATTGTTATTTACTTATTCTTAACTATTTTAACTATTGTTTACTATTTGTATTATTCTCATTTTATATCCCTTATTTATTTTATTGAAAGTAATATTAATGTCTCTAAGTAATATCACGTAATTAATTTCTGTATCAGTGTTTAGAGCATGCCTACCCGTATTCTTTTGTTATATGTGTGGATGGCCCTCTCTTAATTTATCATTATTATTTCTTTTCATTATGCAGTTGATCCATTTATGATGAAAAGGACGAGCAAAGGGAACAGAATTACAAAGCCTATCGTCATGCTCGTCACTTAACCTAATGTATTCTACAACGAAATGCAGCATTTCTGTATATTGTGAGGTAAGTATATTTACCACATACGTATTCAAGAGATCCTGAATTCCAATCTCCGATAGGGTGAGTTAATCAAAGGTTTGACGTTCGACTCGAATTCTATTCAAGTTGATCGCGCGCTCATGTTCGGTCCCTTTCAAAATGCAATTATAAGTTTCGTGGCGAATGACGCTGCTGCAGAATTCTCGCAAAGAATACTCGTTTGGACACCAGCTAAGTTTCTTGGTTGCTTGATCGTTCATCAGCAGTAGCTAAGCTACAAAAACGACACCTGCTTTGGCCCTGTTAATAGTAGTGAGAATTTGGCCTATTGACTATATTGTTGCGTGTATAGGCTGAGCAAGATCTGGAAATTACTATAATCATTATTATTTAATATCTATTTCCGGTGCCTTGAGTTTGGGCAAAGCTGTTTGTTGATGATTAAGCTGACTGGCAAAACATGTACTTTGGACTGGTGAAACACACATCCTGCTGGTCAAGGAAAATAATGCACAGGTGGCCTGTAACAGGCCTCAACTTGTTCTTCATGGTGTAAACAATGAATCACATATCTTGCTGATCAAGGGAAATAATGCTTGGGTGATCAGTAACAGGTCTAAACATATTCACAATGCTGTAAACAATGATTGCAAAATATGGTGCAATAGTTGGGAGGAAATTAACATTTAGCGTGGGAATCGTTTAGTTGGATTTTGGGTAGGACTTCTATTTAAGCTTGGGGGACTTGACAGAGAGATTTGAGAGGGGACTTCCTGATGGTCTCTATAAATAATTAACAAGAGTTTGTTATATAATGCTACTACGAGTTAGATCGTCAGCAGTCTGCCCCGGACCGTACATCTCTTGCCAGTTTCACAAGGTTCAGACATACACCCGACGCATTTCTAAAGGTACAGTTGCATTATGTTATTATGTATTCAAATGTTACTAAAGCGCCCCTGATCTCATCCAGATCCAGGGAGTACCCTGTAGAAACGCCAGTCATCTCTGAAATACAGTTCCTCAGTTCATTTTGAATTAGATATATTTTTTCTGCTCTACCTTATCCATAGCTACGCTCACAGTTACATACGGTTAAAGGTTAGTACCACTTACCTTTTAAACCCCTACAATACCTGGTATTTTGTCATTTAGCATATGATCTCGGCCCCGGGTTCCAAACCCTGTACCTTTGCACCTCTCGCTATTCCTATCAATCCCCCAAAACCGTCATGTAACAATATAATTAGATTAAGGTATGGAACTTACTGGCTAAAGAAGAAATATTATGGGAATGTTTCTAAATTTATGGGAAAAATACAGTACTAAGAAAGAGTGCGGTATCATTTACTACAGGAATGGAAAGAAGAATAGGATAATGCACACATAGAAGGAAGAGTACGTGATTTACTTTTAGATATTAAAGAGACTCTAAAATTAGAACATATAAAACCAAGAAGACGATTCTTTCACTTTTCTAGAGATGTGGTCCATATAACGTACCTTTAAAACGAATAGGAAAGAAATTATTTCTATGTCAGTAATGTAACTGTTTAGAGTCAACGAACATGCTAATTTTGAGTGCGACAGATATGCTGAACTAGTAAAGACGATTGAAGGAAATCTGAAGGAAAATGCTTATGGAACATGCAGAAGATCATGCACATTTAGAAAATATGTGTCAGATAATATTCGCTATGGCGTTATGACCCGCAAAAGGGGATTCAGGATATAAAAACAGCAACACTGCAACCTACGAGAAAGGAGTATTATTTAAGAGATCGTCAGAGAGAAATATAAGAACCAGGAGAAGCTAAATAGACAGATTACCAGACTTGAGAACACGTAATTTAAGACGCACGACCGATGAATTGAATATGCCAATTATGGATATCGGAAAATAAAGCAGAAACCACCAAAAGGAGTACCTCACGAGAGCCAGAGGAGTATATGGCGAGAATCAGAGTTGACAAATACGAATGACTGCGTAGAACAGGAAAGATGATAAAACGGCTATCTGGTACTAACGAATCAGCTCTATCTACTGATGTCACTCCCTTTAGGAGATGGATACCATAAGAAGGAAGCTTTGGATACCAGTTCCGGAACAGGAAATTTACAATAACAGGAAACCGTCTTTCGTAGTTTGTTACAGCCATTAAAGCTGTAGTACAAACGCAGATTTAAATTATATAGTTCAACTGGAAGTAAAGTAGAAGGAATGCTGTTTTCGGATTTGCAGATTTCTAAGGTTACTGGAATCCAATAACCTATAGACTTAATTAATTGGTTAAGGTAGCAAGTAGGTTACATCTGCAAAATTTTTAAAAACTTTTATGTAACTTGCTTTAAAATAAATAAAGATAATAATCTTTGCATTATAAGGCCTGGTATAAATTCCAGAAACCGAGAAATTAGATATGCAGATTTGATTTTATTTTATCCCGCTATAACGTAGCGCCAACTAGATCGTATCTTTTGGAAGTTACTCTTCGAGTATTACGCACGTTCGTCTTGCCTGTTTGCTACAGCCTCCTGTCGTTTCATCCTTCTGTTCGGGAGCAAGTAATGTTGATATAATTTATCGTCGAGGTGTTAAGCTCTGCCGTAAAGCCTAATCTCAGGTGAATTACCCGAACAGAGTTATTTTCGAGATTTTATTTTTTGAAAAGGCAAATGTTGGGTAACTTTGGGCTCTTTGGAGTCGGGATTCATTTGAGGATCACATAGACCCCTGTTCATAGCTATTACTTTGGTCTAGGCTACCCTTACACCTATTTGTTCATCATAAAAAGCGATCAAAATTTTTGATATCCATAGACGATAAAACGTCTTGGACCAAGATAAAGCAAGGTCCAGCAAAGTTTCCTCTGTGCATGTGCGAGTCCCTTAGTGTGGTAAACAAACCAAAGATATCTACAGGTTTATAAATCTCTATGGCAGTTTCAGAGCTGTTTCTTAATCATTTTGATGGCTTCTGCCTAATGTTCAAAAGCAAAAGTGTATTTTTCTGTGAACATGGAGTTAATGAAAAAATGCTTTCTTTAGTTAAAAAGAGGATGGAAATAAAAGAAGATAAGTCAGTCTGACAGCCTTCTGCACTTTTTTGGAACAAAAGGTTTAAAGGAACATTAGAAGAGACAGAAGGGACTAGTGAACGAGAATGTTCACAAATTGCAGACTTTACTATCTTATACTTAACTTGCACATCTGGCAGTTTACATATAGACCAGTCAATAAATGTTTTGTGTCGGAGCTCTTTCTGGTAAAGATGATTTTTTTCAAGGGTGACAGACTTTGATGAGAGGGTTATTTTCTGAAAAGTCCCCGAAAAGTCCAATGGATCTTTATCCCCCACCCTCCCTTTAAGTTTAAAAATGTAGAGTTTTACGCAATCGCATGCTACCTTTTAACCCAAGGTTTGTAAAGGTTATATTATTCACAGTTTTATTCCCGGATAAATATTCTACAACTTTTATAATAACATAATTTATAAGTGCAGAAGTTCTTCCGCAAATTAACGAAATGTTGTAAAAACTATTTTTAGCCAACTATCTACGGTTTTGCAAAACCATATTTTTATTTGTCGCCAAATGAAAAAATGCTTTAAATAAAAGTTGTGGCACATATAAAAATATGGTGACGAATAAAAATATGGTTTTGCAAAACGTCGATAGGTGGGTAAATAATATTGTTTTTTACATTTCGTTAATGTACGGAAAAGCTTCTGCACTTATCATAAATTACGTTATTATAAAAGTTGTAGAATGTTTATCTGGGTACGACACTGTAAATAATATAACCTTAACAAACTTTTGGTTAAAAAGCTGTATGCGATTGCGTAAAACTCAACATTTTAAACATAAAGGGGGTTAGGGTGAGAAGCTCCATTGGAATTTTCAGGAACTTTTGAAAAAATGTCTGTCTAATAGTGATCTACTACTGGGAGAAAATTCAGCTTTACCAGGGAAAGTTCCGACATTCACTGTTTTGGCCCATTATCGACTGGGCTAATATTCTTCTTCTCGAGTGGCGCTACAGCCCCTTCTGGGCCTTGGCCTCCTTCAGCAGGTGCCTCCATTCCTCTCTATTTTCAGCTCTCTTCCTCCACCCTCGTATTCCCAATATATGTTGTGTGTCTCTCTGTATGGCATCTTCCCATCTCATTCTCGGTCTTCCTACTGCTCTTGTGTTGTAGAATTTACCATTAAGGACTCTTTTTGGTATTCTTCCTTCTTCCATTCTTATTATATGACCTGCCCATCTCATCCTCCTGATTTTAATATCCTGAACAATATTTATATCTTTATATATGCTGTACAATTCTTCATTCCATCTTATACGCCATTGCCCTCCTTCCTGTATTGGTCCATATATTTTGGGCTAATATTAGGCTAGGTTAATATGGAATGTTATTTTAACTACGAAAAAGTAATTAATTACACCACAGTTTAACGCGTAAAATTAATTATGCCACCATCTTCCAGTAGTTATTTAAGTATCATAGAGCTGCGATGGAAAAACCTAATGCATTAAACAAAAGTACTGTGTAGATATAATACCTGCAAAGTGAATTTAAAGAGTCACGTAGGTACTGTTTCGTTTTTTATTTACAACTTTACTAAACCTGCATCTATTTCTGAAGCATAGGTCGACTTACTTTCCAGTAATTTCCAGTCTTGGTAGATAAGTTTCCCTTCGTCATCTTATTGCCCAAATTCTACGCACAGTAGGCACTATCATTACTTCATAGTCAGCCATTTTGCAAATATGGTCTGCCTTTAATCTGCCCCTCCCGAATGGACCAAAATTTGAGTGAACCAAGGTGTTTGGTCTCCGGACCACCGCAAATTACGGTTTATGAATAAGGAAATCGATAGTCCGCTCTTAATCAACCCGAAGTACAAGTTGGTCCATATCCAAACTGACTATGGATAAGGTCCTTAGATACAAGCGTACATAGCCCTATGTGTCATACTGGATTAAAAAAAGATACTGTGACTTGTTGGGTTCGTAGAATTAAAAGTCGAGTTTGCAGACATACGAAATGCTTATGTAAAAAACTGAAGCTGCTGACAGTGAAGTAAACTAGGTTATTAATAATAAATAAACACTAGTAACACAACTTTACTTATCTTATTTAAATCCTGGAACCGGTTTCAAAGCAAACACCTGCTTTATCCTCAGCCACTCAGCTTGACACTCACCCACTTACTGACTGACTGACCTTGACCACTACCGGAGTTTGAAGAATAGCTCCTTATCTAACTGCCATCTACCGGGGACAACACAAACTTATTGATGATGTCTATAGGAGGGATATCAAAATTCATTACGCGATCCTTATTTTTCAAAATAAATATCTTCTCCCAAACCATTAAATCTATCGGTTCCTTCAATTGTTTCAATAATTTAACTTCTGGATTTACTTCATGATTATATGACCAAAAATGATCAGCCACTGCCGATTTCTCGGTCTGTCTATATTTAATATTTTTAAATGTTCTTTCGCTCAGGTTTCTAAATTACGCTTGGTTCTGCCAATATAGATCTTATCGCATTCTAAACAGTTAAGTTGATAAATACCAGATTTTTTGTTGTCTGAAATTTTGTCTTTTTTAGAAAACTGTAGCAAATTCTTTATACTGTAATTATTATGAGGTGCTAGTATTATACCCACTTCTTTGAATTTTTTTTTGGAACTTTTTATTTGCCCATGGATGATAAGTAAATTTTTTGAAAATATAATCCTTTTTTACTATTTTAAGAGTGGAAACATCATTAACATTTTTTGATATTTAAATTTTTCCATTCTTCTGATTATAAAATCTTTATTAAAGCCGTTAATTAAAGCAGTATTTACAATATGTTTATATTCCGCATTAAATTCTTCTTCATTTAGAGGTATGTTTATCAATCTGTAAATCAAACTATTAAAAACAGCAAATTTGTGTGACATAGGGTTAAAACTTTTATTTTTGATATAATTATCCGTGTGAGTTGAATTTCTGTAGATGCAAAAACTTAATTTACTGTTATTTTTCATTATTTTTAGATCTAGAAAGGGGATGTAGCCATTGTTTTCAATTTCTATTGTGAACTTGATAGCTTTATCCTGTGAATTTAGAATATTTAAAGCCTTATATATATCTCAGGAACTATGGCAAAAATGTCATCTCCGTATCTATACCATATTTTAAAAATTGAAGGAAAAGCTTTAGTGACTTCTATTTCAAAAACACTCATAAATAGATCAGCAAGAAAGGGTGAAAGGGGACTACCCATAGCTACGCCTGAAATTTGTTGAAAAACATTTCCATTGAAAGTAAAGAAATTTTGATCTAAACAAGATTAGTAAGTTTCATAAAATCCTCTATTGACTCCTTATCCAAATCATTAGAACTCAACCATTTTCTTAAAAACGTTAGAAGTTTTTCCTTGGGAATACTGGGAAATAGGGCAGTTACATCAAAGGAAACAAGCCTATCATTTTTTGACAATACTATATTGCTGATCTTGTTTATTAACTCAAATGAGTTTTTTATACTTAAGCTGTTAAATCTATCAAAAGTATTAAACCTTTTGTTTAGCCATTTTGCCAAATTTAAATAAGATAAGTGAAGTTGTGTTACTAGTGTTTAGTTATTATTAATAATACGAAATGCTCTTTATTTCCGCAGAAAGACACTTGTACAATTCTGAAATCAGCAGAATGACGTAATACACGTACGCAATCTCCAAGTCCGTCTGCCACACCTTCACCTTACACATCGCATCTCGGCTCCTGCCGAACTCTACTCTCTCAGTCATCCGTAGTGTAATTTTTATATGGACCGCTGTTTCTCGAAGTTTCCCGAGATCTGACGTAGTCATACCAAACTTCACGGCCTTTCGAGGTGGCAGGCGAAAGAGAAAGTACAGTCCAGACACTTCCCTGGCTCTTTCCCTCCTCAAACCGTCTCTCCTGAGCAAGTGATTAGCGCAATCTGCCTCTTTTTTTTCTCGCTTCTGTCTCCCTCGGTGCTAGTCTACAACGGTTCGCGATATTAGTTACATAAAATTAAAAGTTCAAATTAATTACAAATATGCGAAATGAGGTGCAGATGTTTATCATAACAAACATAGTAACCCTTTGTAAGAAAAGTTTACATAAAAGCGACTATTATTTGTTTCAAATGGGAAGGGTTCTGGAGTCCAGCTAATCAGATGCCGTATCACACTCAGCGTTGCCAGCTTGTTACCCCACTCCTTTTATATTTCCCTGTCTCTCTCGCACACCCATGCAGGTATGCTTAGCGCTAGATGTAAGGGTAAGCGAATTATATTTTACAAACTTTTACAATGATGCAGTTGCCAAAATCAAAATTGGAAAAAGCATTTTCGCAAGTTATGTATAGTTTTAAATACTATAACTATAATTATAGTTTATGAATTACATGTTTTTCTAGTTCAATGGATCTTCCAGTGGCTCATCCATATCGCTGTCAATGTCATTGGCTTCATTGTCTGAGTCTTGCAAATTTATGATTATAGGTTCCAAAATCTCGTCACGTGCTATTTCTTTCTTAAAATCTGCATGCCTCACGCAGTTTTCCCAGTCCTGTTTTGTTACATTGTCAATTTCTTCGTGAATAAGTTGTTTAACGTCCGTCAGTTTAAAAGTATTATTTCTGTTTGCAATTCCCCTTTTTATTTGAGCGCACACCAATTCAACTAGATTATATTGGCATTGGTAAGGTGGGAGGCGTATTGCCTCGGGTCCGGTTTCAATTGCAAGTTGATCCAGCTGATACACCTTTTCCGTGTTTTCAAATGGAAGTACTCTTTACAATAATTCATTTTAATTTCTGTTTCCGAAAATGTTTGAAGAACTTGTACACCTTAAAAATAATACTTCGAGCCTGACTTCGCAATAATTGCCTTTTGACTCGTCACTAAATTCACCGCAAGAAGCTATTGCACTATTCAACTCTTACTCTACTGTTGTATAAAGAACTGAATGATATTGATCTGAACTCTCCAGAGTAAATAAATGCTTCTTATCCAGAATTCATTCATAAACATAAGCATACAGCATTCCACAGGCTGACAGGAAATGAGATGTTAGCTCTTTCGCGAATAAAACACCTTCATTTATTCACAGTAATTATTTATCACGTCATGCCAGTAGTTTAAATTTAAGTTATGAGTAATTAAAAGTATATGTACATACATACACACGAACCACTTTGATCACGAACCAGTCATAAACAAAGATATAATTTGACCAGACACGTTTTGCCAGGACAGCAGGAACTTTATTGTTTCCTCTCACTCGAATTGGCTTATTCAAAGTAATTCTTTTATCACGTCATGTCAAAGATTTACGTTTCAGTTCTGAGTAATTACAAATATACGTACACGCATACATGCCAACCAATAATGATATTCATACAGTGCTCACGTCGCGATGTATTATTATAATACAGGTAATAGCGCTTTATTTATTTGTATTAGATAAACTATTTGAGCTAAAAATATGCGGTTTTTATGGTTATGTTAGATGCATTACTCTCTTCCTTCCACATGGATCAGTTTGGGTGAAATCTGAATTTTTGTCTTAGCGCGAATAATATTTCATATAGATTGATTAGGTTGGCGCTTCTCACACGCCACTTAGCGGGAATGCAATACGACAATACCGCAGGACTCCCATTGGTTGCTTATCTAGTAGCACTCAAGGACAAGCACTTTCCCATTTGAAACACATAATAGAGAGAATCGTTGTAATTTAAAATGAGGTAGCGACTGCCAACTTACTATCGCTTAAGCCCGCAAAGTGCAGCGTAAACCTCGATGTCATATTCTTTTAGAATTTACCGCATAAAGCTCCTTTGAGATACCCAAATAGCATTTACAATAATTAGATAGTCATTCATCTTGTACAACGTAGTTTAAATCTGCTTACAATCGATATAGAGGGGAAGTTTTGCAGTTGCTCGCCTTGCTGGTAAGTAACGTGATTTAACTCCGAAACTTTAACAGTTGTGCTGGCACTGAATTATTAGCCTAAAGCGTACACAGACTAAGTGTACCTAATAATGACATTTGAAACTCCTATCTGAAATGTAAATCGGCAAACAAATGCAGGTAATTTCGGCCTGTATTTCGGAAGGTTTCTGGTTCCATCCTCGGTGACTGACCAATCTGCCTTTTTTCGTGGTTTCCTTTTTCGTAGACGAATACTGGTTTGGGTACTTCATTTTCCCAACACTTTATTTCACTTCTCTTTAATATCAACCGGTTCCGTTTTTGTCTTTTGTCGTCAATGGGCAAGTGTGGCACTATTACATGATATTTTGTATTTGTACAGTATCAATTACAAATTCAGTACAACAAAATTTAGCATAGAACATGCTGTATTATACCTCCTGTACAAATACATGAAATTGTTGACCTTAAATTTACCTGCTGACTCAGGTACCCTGGCTATAAGCCTTTGGATTTCCTGAGCAGCTTGATGTCATTTCTTCTTGACCATTTCTTCTTTTATGCTAATCCACCTGTCTCTTATCCCATATAAGAAATCACCTATATATTTCTTTTCTCCCATCTCCGTTGGCATGCGTACCGCCAATATCTCTTTGCTCACACTGTCCCATTTCTTGTCCCATATTTTTCACCTGTAATTTGTTAGCTCCTTACATTCTATTAGGTAATGATCAGTGCTTCCTTCATCTCCACAAAATTCACATATTCATACCTCATTGCTTCCCAACCCTTTCAAGTATAACATCTCTAATCTCATCCATGCTGTGCCTTCTCTTCAAGTTTTGCCCCATTGATCTATATATTTTTCCCTATCCCATTCTGTCTTTAATTGCTTATGTAGTTTCAAAGATTTCTTTTCTTCTATACTTTCCCATGCCTCTTGCCTATCTATGTCTTGTAGCCTAATTCTCACTTCCTTCCAAAAACCGCTATAATTTGTCTCCTCTACTCTTCATAGATCTCCCATACCTATCTTTAATATCATTCTTTCCAATTCCGACCACCAACTATTTGTATTTTTAATGCTTTACTGTTGCTTCATGCGCAGATTCAATAATTCTTCTTCCTGCCCTTTAATGCACTTATACCAGAATTTCAATATTCTCTCTATTATTATTCCCCTCCTTTTTGTATTACCTAATTCTAGTAATGCCACCTCTCTTGGTGCCGATTTTGGCAGCCCTAGTAGTTCTTTGCTAAACAATCCGTACATCTGGTCTAATTGTGTTTCTATCTCTGATGTGTCCCATACCTCCACTGCATACATTGTTCTGGCTTCAACGACCGCTTCATACGTTCTTTATAACCATCTAACTGACATCTCCAGTTTATGTTTACATATTCTTATCCCTGACATTGCCGCCCTGCCATTAGCTATCACTTTTCTAGCTTGTGCAGCCCATCCTCCACTGCTACACATCCTTACAACTAATTAGTCATACTGCTTCACCACTCCTACCTTTTGATCTCCTATGAACCATTCCTCTCCTTTCCTAAGTATCGATCCTCTTTTAAATACCATTATTTTTTATTTTTTGCTGTTTATTCTTAGTCCCCAGTCATCGCAAAACCTATGGATTGCCTCAATTCATTTTTGTAGACCTATTACGGAAATTACTCCTACCGTTAAATCATCCGCGTACAATAAACCAGGGATCTCTTTGTTCATTATTATTGGGCAAAGTGCATTGCTTTCCTTAACCCTGTCTATTATGTCATCTATAAATAAATTTAATAGTATAGGACTCAATTTACACCCCTGTCTTAAGCCTAACTTCTGTTCGGCTTCTTCTGATAATACAATCAACCCACATCTTACTCTGAACTTCACCCCACTATAAGTTTTATCAATTTAGTTTATAAATATCTCGCTCACCTCTTTTCTTCTTAATTTCCATTATAAAGCCCCCTGCTTGTCGTATCGAACGCTTTCTCAAAATATACAAAGAACATATACAATCTGCCGCTTTTCTTGCTCAAGTATGTATCAATTAACGTCTCAATTATAAATACATTATCTATAGTTTGTCTTTTTCTGCTATATCCAGCTTGAAATTCTGATACTTTATTTTCTCTTTCCACCCATTCCATAGTCTGTGCGCTAGTATACCCGTATACATTTTCCCAATTATGGATAGTAAGCTTATCTATCCCCCTGTAATTTTCTGGCCTATTCACACTTCCCTTTCCTTTAAATATTGGTACAATCAGTTTTCTAGCTGTCAGGTAATTCCTACTATCTTTCATATTATTAAATAAATTAGTTATATTACACTATTACATGAGAATTTCGCGAATTGTAATTACGTATTATTCTTGAGTAAGGGTGACGTAGTCACTGATCTTCTGGGGTAAACCCCTGAGTAATTTCTTGCGGTGAGCTGCCCCGTGAAGCAACCTGTTCGTAAAATGAAGAATCCCCAGTTCATGTTAGGGACCTTCATGCTTCGCCCCCAGCCCGGATTCCGGCACGTCCAAAGGGATCTTCCATTTCATCCCTTCCTCATAGGGGTATTACATGCAAGAGGCTGCTTTGAAGTTCATTGTGACATACTCTCTGCTTAAAACCTAATATATATAAGAAACTGTTCGATTCGGGAAACACCGGAAGGATCAATGACGTTGCGTTCACAATATATGCTTTGGGAGGGTAGGTAGCTTGAATTCCGGCTATGGCATTGAACTGCTCAACATAAGACCTCAAGCTTTCCTTGCAACGAATATGCTCAACGTCGATTTGTAATCGTCCTTTCACCTGGCTTATTGCCCGAGAAGAAATTAAACATTGAACTCCTCAGTTTGACTCTACCTTTCCATACTTTATGCTACACACGGCTAGTGCGAAAGAACAATTAATCTCCAATATCAGCTTTGATACCACTCTAGCCTCATTTCAAAGCTGTGCAATAGATATGAAATTGCCTTGCGGTTTGGCCGTATGCATGGTAGCCGAGCGGTAAAACGCAAGTGTCTCTCATGAGTACACCAACATGAGTTCCAATCCTTGATGTACGAGGGCTGTACAATAAAGAATGATCACAAATTTTATTTGACAACTTACCTTTATTCATCCTCATAATATTGATGGTCCTTCTCAAAATAGTCTCCCCTGAATGCAATGCCCTTGTCCCAGCGTTTCTGCCAGTCTTCAAAGACATACTGGAAACCACTTCTTGAGAGATCCTTCAAAATCGTCACCGCAGCTTTCACCACTGCTTTTGATGATGGATAATACCTCCCACGAAGGCGTTTCTTCAAGTTAGGGAATAGAAAAGGTCACATGGGGCTAAATCCGGACTAAAGGGAGGGTGAGAGATGCACTTCACGTTGATTTTTGCAAGATACTCAGTAACATTGGCAATATGCAGCTGCGCATTATCGTGGTGCAGCATGCAGCCTGCTTCATGGAAATGTGGACTTTTGCGCCTGATATGGACTTACAATGTTTTCAGGATATCCCTGTAGTATTGTCCAGTTACTGGTGTGTGTGCAGGTACAACATGCTGATAAGCCATTCCATGAATATCAAAGAATGAGATGACCGTAACTTTCTCAGCAGAAGCAAGCACTTTTGCCTTTTTGGGGGTTGGTGATGAAGGAGATTTCCACACTGAGCTTTCCTGTTTGCTCTCAGGATCAAGATGCTGTAGACAAGTTTCATCAGTAGTGATTACGTTTGATAGAAACTCTGGATCTTCCTCTAACATCAACTTTATCTGATTGTTACCTCCATTGCAGCGGTAGGCGATACTGAACATGTCCGAACTTGCCTGGTTATCACATGCGGGAACCAGGAGTACCAATAATGAAACTACTACGACGTGTTGGTTTCACATTAAGCTAACAGAATATAATAAGATTGAATTTTAGTGCGCAAAGTTACGTCCGTAAAAACTGTGATCCTTCTTTATTGAACAGCCCTCGTACATTTTTCTTCTTATTGTTACTTAAATATAAAAATAGCTTTCTTGCATCACATATTCATTTATAAAAATACAAATTACATTCTTGTTTTCAAAATAAATGCAACGTTATTAGAAGCTTCATTTATGTTGGTTGTGTAAACACTCGGGCTAATTCAGCTGTTATGAAGGGTGCTAGTAGTATGCCCCTTGTGAACATTTCACTAGGCATTTGGTCTCATCCATTCCCCGCAAAATGAGGGCAGTAATAGAAGCATAGAGTTTACACATCCGATACTAAGTTAATTTCCTTTTTATTTTATTTTACAGGTAGGAACAAAACATTTCAGTCAGTTTAAAACCAGAGTCGACTGTTTCAGTTTTTATGTATGAGAAAAAAAATCAAGTAAAAATCAAGTAATCCTTAGCAATTGGAAGTATGTGAAGAAAGGAAGGATTCCCTAGGTGAATATACACAAAACATGTGAAGCAATACACAATGCTTGAACATTCATATTAATATAATTATGACATGCTTTAGTACGACGAAGCTATAGAGAAGCGTTCCATGACACCATTGTAAACTGGCTATTTTAAACGATTTGCACTTAGAAAAATATATGCTTCCAGTCTGCACATCTTTTTGTAAACGTTTTTATATATGCGTAGTCTCCTGCATCTCACAGCCATTACTTCCAGTTAGCACTACAAGTACTATTGGTTCTGTATATATACTTCTATGCCAACTGTGAATATATGAAATGCATATAAAATTTAATATATCCTAATATTGCTTCTCAATACTAAAAACTGCTACTCAGATAAAGAATTAAAATTACCAATTTCTGATTTAGTTTAAGCTTATGTTATTCGCTGCATCGAAAGGTATATTTAAGGTTGCTAATATCGAAGTATGATCAATTTTGTACCACTGAAAGGGAATTAAGGCTGTGGCCTGTATACAGCTATAGTACGAAACGAGTAAATAGATAATCCATAAAAGGCCCTGAGTGGCTCAGATGTTTAGACGCTGGCGTGTTCAAAAGCATAGATTCCTTTTTAATGGGTGTGCTTAAAAGCATCTGCCACATGTCAGATGTGCTGGTATGTGAACAACTCCTAGGGGACGAAATTCTAACAGACTGGCGTACTGGCAATTGAACAAAACAAAGTTGTTTTACAAAGTTAATGAACAGGGTTGTTTAACAAGAAGGTATTTTTTTTCATTTACTTCCGCCCCAACGTTAAGTTATGTCGGACGGAGAATGAATTGGGTGAAATGATGCTGAAGTTACCCGACATTCGTCTTGAAGGATAAGGGAAAACCCCGGAAAAAATCTTATCTAGGTAACTCACCCTGACCGAGACTCGAACTCCGGACCTCTTGAACGTGAGGCAGACATGCTACCATCTACGCTACCGAGGCGGGCAACAGGAGGGTATGTGTCACAGTCAGACTGACCACAAAGACGTGTGGAAGTCCCTTTTTGTTCCAGGCCTACTGTTGGAGGTGCCTACAGAGAGCGACCAACGACATATTGTCCAAGTAAACTTGTAGTGACCATTCACTACATAAAAAAGAGAGAATCAGCACTGTCTGCCGAGAAACTTCGTATGCCACGAAACATGAGAACGTTAAGAAAGGAAAAATAGGATAAGAAAATTGAGTGAAGTGGAAATTATGGAAAGAAAATTGTGTTAGATACGACACCATCACAGCATTCAACCTCGACCAGGGAAAACCACGAATAAATCAAGATTAGTTTGGATAGTCGCTGAATTGAATCCGTGAGCTCTTGAAACTGCTCACAAGCCACTAGGGAGTAATTTCTCAGCGATAACTACAATAAATGAACTATTGAGTACACAAATAATTTAAGTTTTAACTTCCTTCTAGTTCCCATTCAAATTAAATTGTTTTGCCATGCCTTCTTTACCAATATCTTATTTGATTCTGTTCAGTCTTTATAGATTGTCTTTTTATCTCTATTGCCATACTTATGTAGATATTTCTTCGAGTAAAATTATATGGTGAAAAATGCAGCGGAAAGGCTAAAATAAAGGCTTAACAGTACGAGAGATGGAATCTTTCAAGCGCTGAAACGGAATTAGGCTTAGGCGATGCTAATCCTCGCACGGGAATAAGCCAGTCAGTCATTGGGATGCCAATTTCATGCCAACACTTGGCTCTTTCTGAATCATTAAGATTCCCTTAATCACTACTAAGTTCCAATTAGCAAGAAATCTGTAATTGAGATTACGCGGGCTTTGTTCTGGTCTCAGCGTCTTAAAGGGTTCAGCTCACAGAAACCCCAAATTGGAAATTGATTTGTCAAAGGAATTTGTTACGCGGGATGAGGTTGTAGATAATTCAACGCACTGTGTGTGTGTTGAGTCGATCTTATTCAGGTAAGTTCCATAATATCATTAATGCATCTTCTTTTATTTCATTTCTTTAATATCTCTTTACAACATCTAAGATTATCAGCGACCACAGTAAAATTAATACATTATGGAGACAATACTGAAATATAAATCAGACAGTACAAACAGGTTACAACAATGAACCAAACTAAATTCGCAAGTTAGAGTGAACAATAGTGGTGTAAGCAGAAATTCAGACAAATTATAGCAATAAACAGGGTTGAACTTAATAGTAAAATACAAATACATGTGTGTATTAAAAGGAAACTTGTAATAACATCAGACTAAAACAAGATATGGTTGTGGAAATGTAGAGTCAGACTGAAAAATTCAATGCCATAGCCGGGGTTTAAACCACGGATCTTCTGGTTTCCGTCCAGCCACTCTACCACTGAGTTACTATGGCGAATGACTTAATGTCATAGCGGCACGTTGGCTTTAGCAGCTCAATGGTAGAGCGGCTGGACGGAAACCAGAAAATCCGTGGTTCAAATCCCGGCTATGGCATTGAATTTTTCAGTCTGGCTCTACGTATCCACAATTTAGCCTACACACGGCCGTCTGAAAGAACAATTAATTTCCAAGATATGATTGTTTAAATTCTATATAGCAGATGGCAGTTGTGATCAATCCATTAATTATATAATTTTTCTACATTCTTAAACTAAATTAAAATAGAATGTCGGTCTCTATTGAGGTTCAAGTCACTTCTGGCTCTCAGCAAGGATGGACATTGAAGGATGAGGTTGGATGTTGATCTCTTGAGTTTCACATTTCGGGAAATGGCTCTTTACCTGAATTCTTCATTAAATAATTATTACCTCGGATGATGTGACCAATACGTAATATGTTAAGTAAAATTTGTTCTCTTCTCCGGAATTAAAGGTTTGCTCTAACTGGATCTCTAAGAAGTTGCAGGTTTGAGACTGTGGATTGACATTGTTTGTCCCAATACTGCTGAATGTTTTTTATTTCTTTGTGTAACCGAAATATTTAACTGTTTGAACTGTAGAACAAGTGTTCTACTGTTCATTATCATTACTTTTTTGAGTGGGGGAAAAATCCATTTATGGATTTCCACTGTGTTGGAGGGCACAGTGGGGTATGTAGGCTTCACCTCAAGGGTACTACTCGACTAAAAACCTCCACCGGATTGGGAAGGAGAAATGTGCTGCTGTACCGCGCATTCCAGGAGGTGATCTTAGCTGTCTCGCAGTGCGATTCAACATAGGATTTCTGGTGAAGGGATACAGGCTTGACATGAAGCCCAGCCTGGTCCACTGCTTATTTTGGGTGGTATTTGGTAGGATTCCAGGTGTTATTTGTTGGGAAGTTTAGGGTAATTTATCACGCGTCTTAAGTTTAGGTGTTTTATTGTCACTTCAAGTAATACTTGCAAGCATGTCAGTGATTGTCTATTATATCTTACTACTATCTTGCTAAACCTAATATAAATCTAGTTTGCATTATCGGCATTTGCATGATGATGCAACTGACAGTTGTAATTATCTGCCGTCAGCATCGTTAGTTGTGTGGAAAAAAAACCTTCTCATAGTCCATGTATCTGCTTGGTCGATATTTTAGAGTGCGGCCGTTTTTACTACATACAATAAGTAGGGGAGTACTGTACTGTACTAAAAATTCAAATTTCAGGAGAAATACAGTTTTGAGACTTCATAAATGAAAAATGTGAGTAATGTGTGAGAGTGTCTGTGTGTACGAACAGCCTATTTAAAATATACACAGGAGTGGAGGGTATTATGCTGCCGTCATGTGGGAGTGCCATGAAGTAGTCAAGAAAGACTCATATGATGCACTGCACTTCTTGTTGCAAATTCACAAGCTACAGAATAAAGTAAGTGTATTCTGAGATATAGAAAAGTTTCTGCAGGCACATTTTCAAGCATTGTAACCCACTAGCATCCATTTGACTTAAACATTGATGTTTTGTATAAGATACACTAAAAGAATTGTAAAATTGTAGTCGCTTTTAGATGGCAATGTTTTGTCCATCACTTTAAAGCTCATTACCAAAGATGCAATAACGGGTATTATGGAATACGAGGTATTTTTAATGCCCGACGTGAAATTGTAACGTTCCTAACAGCCGCACAAAATGTGCTGACTAAAATTAAGTTTAAAATGAGTTTTGTGTGTAATTTAATAGCTAAACAAATATTATTAGCTATATAAATAGAAATATAGGCTAATTTTAAAACCTAAGTATATTTTTTATAAAATTAGCATTAGAAACTGTGAAAAATAGATACCCACCTGAAGAATGGTTATATATCTACACAGATGGATCTAACTTGGACAACAACTCAGGAGCAGGAATTAAGTGTGCACTGTTCTCATTCTATCAAGTTGTCGACGGGCCCTAAAACACCACCACCACATCATTCTATCAACCAGCAGGATACCATACAACAAATTCTCATCCAGAAGTAACGGCTATTCATATTTCACTCCAACACCTTCTATACAGAATAGATAAATAAAAAAAATGCTGTCATACTTTCTGATTCTAAAGCAGCATTATGTGCAATAAGTTCATATAAAATGAGTTCAATCCAAATTAAAGAATATCACAAAATGATCCCACAACTTCATTAACCACAGAAAAGAATTATATTACAGTGGATACCTGCACATTGTGGAATTGCTGGAAATGAATCAGCTGATTTTCTTGTCAAAAAGGTGCAAATGTAATTCAGAACAAAAGTGAAAGCTTACACTTTACATCCATAAAAGGATTAATTAAAACCAAATATAAAACAAACAAAACCAATCAATTTCTAACACAGCCGAAGTTAAAAAATGAAACCTTTTAATTAAAAATCCTGAAATTATTCCAGAAATTCCACGTAAAGCTGCAGTAGCAAATGTTAGATTACTTACGGAACATGATTATTTGGCCAAACACTTACACAGAATAGGAATTTATACAAGTCCAAATTGTCCGCTGTGCAACAAAGAAGAGGAAATGACTGAAGAACATCTTTTAACATGTGAAGCCCTACGTGCCGAATCCACTACACAGAAATATTGGAGAGCAAGAGAGCTAATGGCTTCATTGCCAAAGCCTAGCATTTGAAAACAGCAACAACATTTTTTTTTATAAAATTAAATTCATTGAAGTGCAAAAAAGTATTTTGTTTGTTATTTTAAACTTGGTGTTCAGTCTATAAATATAAACTTTTGTTTATAGAAGTTTTGCCTATTTTAAATCAATAATGATTTTTGTTCTATGAAACTCTTATTCTAAATTTCTTATATAATTATATGTATTATATGTATATATATATAATAAACTTCATGTTTAGTTTCAAAATATTCCAAGAATACAACAAGATAATTTTTAAGAAAATACCACTACCCAAGGCTATCCTTTATATGAGCATTTTTTTTTAAAATATTCGGTTCTCAAAATTATATTTTGGCTAAAATACTGTATATTTAACAATCGACAGCGGCAAATGAAATATGTACCTTAAATTTTCTGGAAATGTCTTTAGAAGTCCTCTTTAATCTGGATGACTTTTGGATGAATGATAACGCGTAGCAGATAGACAAATCCTTCCTAACCAAGGAATATAGATCTGTTAAGAATTGGGAGACTTTCTGTGATATTGATTTGTGTCTTCAAACCCTTAATAGTTTTCTGTAATATCAAGTAGCGATTAATATTTGTTTTTATCCTATGACTAAGAAAGAGGAGGAAGTTTCAGAGCCATCACAAGCAAACCACAACCAACTGCATTGCCTTAAACTTCATGTTCAGACAAGGAAACATTTAACAGGGAAATTTAATGTTTTTCTCTATAAACATTGAGTAGATAGAGTTAGTGTTTGTACGAACAGTTTATACCAAAGTAGAGAAAGTCATGTGAATCGCGTCGAATTCTTAAATACAAAGATTGCTTAGGCAATCTTAGAAAATAAGTTCGATAATCTGTTCTCTTTTTCAACGAAACATATTTAATGTTGCATAACTGTTAAATATTAAGTATAGACGAAAACTACCATAAAAACGGAAAAAAATTACTGATACATTTAAAACACAGTAGTTGTTTTAAATAATACTTTGGAATTAGTCATTTGCGAGATATCCGTTAGTAACTTATAGCATTCTCTTAAGGGGATGCAGCACCGAAAATCCCAACTCCAGCAATTTTCAACCAATCTTGCTGAAATTTTTACCACTTAGTTCTGATGCATAGTGGGCACAGAATTCAAAATTTGTTTTTATATATTCAATAGTTTGAGTAATTAATTTGTGAATTTCAAAATTTGGGCAAAATTCAAACCGCTCCACGTAATGAAAATTTTCAAAATTTTAATTTTTCTATTTCTAAAAGTATTCAAATTGTTATGAAGAAAAGATAAATCATATGAATTTCTTATACTGCCTTTACTTACAGAGGGGGGAAAATTAGTTATGGAGCAAACAAAAAAACCAAAGAATGATTAAACCTGTGAATTTTTATATCTATAACTTTAGAAATATAATGAATATTAAAAATTCATATGATAGAAACCATTGTTTGCTTTCTAAGAACATGTGTTGAAAAGTTTAGAGCAACTGAATCAAAACTGCATGGTGTGAAACATTTGAATGACAAAAAATGTTGTAAGTACTATAACTGAGTAAATCAAATTTTTAAATTGATCACATTTTCCTTCTCAGCCACATGCCTTGAAGTAGATTAAAACCCTCCAGTTAAATAAGTTGGACTCTCTTGCCTCTTCCTTCTCTCCTCTGCAGCAGTTTTCTTCAATTTTAGTTTACTTCTGGAAGTTTTAGAAGTTAACTTCGCAGAAATTGTTGAATGAAGTAAGCGTAATTGGTCCTTCTCTTGGCTAATTTATAGAGATGCTGGTGAAATCTGTGTCCATTATGTCTGACTGCAGCTTGAGTGAGGCAGAACAACCAAAATTGAATTGACTGATGGTTGATGTAACAGCAACCTGAACTCTCTTCTTTGAAACAAATATTTCTTTTGGACAATTATGCCATATCATTTTATGTATAACTTTCATTTGCATTTTATGTCTTACCCAATGTAATTCTCCTTAGGATTTCATCTGATACCAACCTTTGGTACATAGGCATTAGTTTTCTTACCACATCAGGCCTCAAGTACGTTCCCATTGTTGTGTTATGTTTGGGTGTTTCTTCCCATGTATCGTTTAGCCCATTCATGGTCTTGTGTACACAGTCAACAGAAGGTCAGTTGTTTCAAAGAATGTTTTACCTATAACCTATATAACAGTTATATGCACGTTTTGATGTATAAAATACATTTATAAATGCTAAATGGCACACCAAAACTCAACAATTATATATAAACAGTATGTAGTTTAACGAGAAACACAAGAAAATCCCGACTGTTAGAAACTCACACAAAAGCGAAAATTTAACATTATTATTTGCTTTCAATGTTTGCAGCCAGTGTTTTGTTTCCATGGTGCCACATATTGTAAGAAATAACCATCATACCAACACACAAAATTCCACCGGAAACTTTGCCCGCTAATTTCAAATGTATTAATTTAGTACATTCAATCGAAGTCAAATGTCAGAGTTTTGTGAATCCAAGGACCGGCATGCACGTGCGCGCGGGTATTTAAATTGTCATGTGAGGGTATCTAAATGCCTGAAACTCATAAATTTAGTTGGATTATGATACCATAAGGTTAAAAGTATACTTTTCCATATCATTATAAGTATCATTAGCTCAAAATTTATTTTTCCCGTATTTTTAGCCAATTTCGGTGCTGCATTCCCTTAAAATACTGAAGGTATTCAGTTGTTTCTAACGATGTCATGGAAACAATGTAGAATTTTGCCATGAAGTCCATTTACAATGCATTTGAGAGTATAGTTATTTTAACAAGGTGTGTACTGTGTCTGTTTCGCGGAAAAGTTTACTTTGTTTAAAATACAAAACACGAGAAATTAACCTTTCGCAAAATAATTTGTACGTGCACTAATAAGAGACTGAAGTCTATTAAAGTAACAGATCCAATTGTTTCCTAGATTCCAGAAGGAAAAATTTATACCGGAATAATTGCTCATTTCAGTCAGGGTATGTTCCAAACAGAATATCCTACTGGGAAACTTATTTGCATTAATGATTCATTTAGCAGCCACTTTTCTGACACCCTGTAGATGACACAAAATACGTAAGCGGATTTTTATCCCGAAACCGGCAGGGCTCATTATGCCTGCGCTGTGACATAATACCTCCCTAGCGATCGAAGAGTATATTCTTAATGAAAACGCAGTCCTTCAACAGCTCTCCCCATACATACATAAATCCAGGTCTCCACCCTTTTACTAATAAGGCAGTTGGGTGCTCTGCTCCATGGCAGGAAATTCTGCACAGTTTATGAGCACATACACCAGGGCTACTGCTGACGTATTTATTGGTGTTTAGCGAGGGGACGTAAGGTGTGATGCAAAGGGAAGCCATGAATTAGTTACAGTGTCTGCCCATGCTATTGTATTCACCAGGCTATATAGTTTATGTGAACTAATGCTCCAATATTACAAACACCTTTGGGTATAGAGAGTGCCACGTGTTTAAAAGTTCACGCACTATTGTTTCATGTATACAAAAATAATAACGGAATGACTAAAGCCAATATTAGAAGTGATATTATTAGAGAACAAAGTGGCTTCAGAGTAGGAAGGTCCTGCATAGACAATATATTTATACTACAGCAAGTGACAGAAAAGCATAGAGAATTCAACAGAGTAACACAAATTTTATTTAAGATTATATTAAAGCTTTTGATACGATTAAGAGACAAAATATGGAAAATCATGAAAAAAGGGGTAGATATTCCACTCCACCTAATATAAACTATTACATATATAAGAACACAAAGACAAATACATGGAGTATAACACCACAAAATAGAAAAGATAAATCTAGGCTGAAGATAAGGATGCAGTATGACTCCACTACTTTTTAACATTTATATGGATGAAGTTATCAGACAATGGACAAATAGGATAGGAGTATATACCACAAATCTTGACGCAAAGGACTTTGTAGATGACCAAGTTAATACTCTAACTGAGAAAAGAATCCTCAGAAGGCAATACACGAGTTAAACAAAACCTTAAAGGAGTTTAGTATTACTAAATCTCCAAATGAAAGTAAAGTGATGGCTTTTAAAGGTAAAGAAAGTATTGAATCCAAAATTTTAATAGAAAATAACGATTTTTTTTTTTTTTTTTTTGTAATTTACTTCCTACTACGTTAAGTCACATCGCACGATGAATAAAATGGATGAAATGACGCTCAAATGATCCCAGGGTCCGCAGAGCTCAGAGTTACCCGACATTCGTCTTTTATGATAAGGGAAAACCCTGGAAAAACCTTATCCAGGTAACTCACCCTGACCGAGATTCGAACTCGGGACCTCTTGAACGTGAGGCAGACATGCTACCGCCACGCTACCGAGGCGGGCATAAAAATAACGATATAGAACAAGTAGACGAGTTCAAATACTTGGGTTATTACACGTCAAATAAGAAAGAAACAGACAATTAAAGAGTAAGAAACTTTCAACTATATAAATGGAACAACAAAAAAGAGGTCTAAAAAATAAAGCTAGTAAAGATACCATTTTAAAATTTTACAAAGTAATTATAGTACCTAAAATACTATATAAGAGGGTGTGTATATAAGAGGGTAGCAACCACCATTCAGCCCCCATTGCTCATTGCCTCATTGCCTCATGGCAGTCAAGTATATTCTATGCGCTCGTCTGGTGTGTTCGACGGTTCATTCTCTTAAGATGTGCCACGTCCAGTAAACTGTATTGTAAAATGTCCGGATAAAGTGCAGTTATTTGAAGGTTCCCGGGTTCCACAAGTGTAAGGACAAATTAAAGGAATTCAGAAATTATCAGATCTTTGTGTTGTCTCAACCTTAACACCCCGAGAACCCTAAAAAGAGTCCATGCAGGAGACAGCAGCTATAGCCAAGGGTAAAGCAAACAGCTGACGACGACGTGGAGACCGGGGAAGGAGTTCCGACGTCGAACCCAGGTACGTGCAGCCGTGAGGCGAGAGAAAGTACTGCTGGAAACTTCAAGCAAGTGAAATGAAATTTCTAAGAAGCATTGTAGGATAGAAAAATCGACCACAAATGAAATGAGATACGCGTGAAGAGCTAGAGATATTCGGCCTGAATGACAGAGTACAAGAATATAGAAGTAAATGGGTAACCCATGTACAAAACATAGAAAGAAAGGACTTCCCCACCCTCCCTGGACAGGTTTACGACACCCCCTGTCAGTACAGTTACAGACCATTCAAAAGCATTCTGACGGCTTCTACTTTTTTGAATGAATCTTCTCGGTTTTAATGTGCAGAGTGAATAGGGCACATGTTTTTTAACGGTCTGCTCCCTGTGTAGCAGGCGTTCTATGCCACACACATTCGATGTCCTTGTCCCACAGCACATTCCTTACAGGGACAATCTTTGCGTTGCTATACATTTTATGAATTATAGACCAGTAGGACAGAGTAGCATGGGAAGACCAAGAAAACGGTGGAACCACTAAAATAAATTATTTAGACTGCAACAGGCAGTAATACCTAAAACATGAAGGAAGAGTGGGTGAGTGAGTGAGTTAGTCTGTGGTGTTTTAGGGCCCGTCGACAACAAGGTCATTTGGGCACGATGAAGGAAGATGATGACTATTGTTTCAAACTATTAGTATTACTTTAACTGAATGAAAATAAACCTTTTATTTCTTTAATGCTTTAAAAAAAAATTGGCATTGTTAAGGTACCTTGACCTCTTCACACCTAGGCAACCCCATGATTTTGTAGCCCGCCTTGGTAGCGTGGTGGTAGCGTGTCTGCTTCCCGTTCAAGAGGTCCCGAGTTCGATTCTCGGTCAGGATGAGTTACCCGGATAAGTTTTTTCCGGGGTTTTCCCTTATCCTGAAAGACGAATGTCGGGTAATTCTAAGCTCTACGGACCCTGGGCTCATTTGAGCATCATTTCACCCATTCCATTCATCGTCCGATATGACTTAACGATGGAGGACGTAAATTACAAAAAAAAAAAAAAAAATGTATCCCGTTTTGTTCTAAGTTCTTCAAAGCGTACGCAGTCATGGAAAAAAACTGTTGAATATTTCGGGTGCATGCTTTCGATCGGGATAGGTTCTCAAACAGTAAATTGGCTGGCAATCAAATTCGGCGGCAGCATTCGGAAAACTAATAGATAAATAGACACAGGAGCAATCTCGCCCAAACTTAAAGTCCATAAGCGTAACGAACGATAACCAGAATCTTCTGAAACTTCCCTTCCTCTCGCATCTAAAACATTCTAGAATGTGGGAACTTCCAGCGGCTACACAAACCAGCATGTTCGTGAAAGTGCATGATAGTTAGGAAGAAAATAAACAAGTTTGACTGGAGATCATTTATAAATGGCTGTGTGTGAGTTTCGACGTACAAAGAGAGCTATGCAGCGAGAGAATAGATAAGTATTCCCCAGCGAGGATGGCGTCCGAAAAAGGATATAATGAGCCAGATCACACTTAGTGAAATGCCAGCAAATACCGAACAATAATTTCTTTCAGTTGTTTGTTCTGTCTTTCAGATGAAGATACAAATATAATATGTTTCAACATTGCTGTTTAGCTGGAAGAGGCAGATTTCATTGTCCAGCTTTACCTTAGAAGCTTAAATATACACTAACGATACATTAATAAATGCGAAGTCAGTGTTTAAAAGAACCTTAAACCTTAAGTTCTTAGAAAACCATATTTGGGAATGTTTGCGGAGATGTATGGGAAGATTTGCTGATGGAGGCTTCAGTTAAGTTGGAGATGACAACACAATTTTCACATCAAAATCGTGTGGGAACCCAGCAGCTTTGATGGTGCATGTTGTCAGAAGTACCAGTACTGAAAAATATTGGAAACGATTTGCAGATGACATAGTATCCGTGGTCTTTGAAAGAGGGTGATAAATTCCTCATAAACCTTTACAAAGTATAAATGAATCAAAAAGCTAACTAAAACGGGTTAAATCTAAATATTAAAAAGAAAATGTTTTATATGCAATAGAATAATTAAAACAGAAGTATAGTAACTAAATGGAATCAAAATAATGCTATATATCAGTGGTCTTCACAACACGCTAAATCGGGGTTTGGGTAAGCATTGCACCAGCGAATGAACTTAAGTGCGGGAGGGGTGGGGAGGGGAGAGTGGGGCAACCTATTAACTTGTGGGGTGATCAGCATAGCCTCATTAGTTACCTGTGTATTGACGTTGTTTACAAAATGGCTACATGTTCACGAAGGTCTTCTACCCCTATGTTATTTAACTCTTCATGGGAGCAGGCCTATTTTCACACCATTTGATAATGCTTCACGATGCTTAATATGAAATTAGGTCCTGAATGTGATAAGAAAATATAATCTCCAGTGCCTCTATGACACCTGCCATGCTGGTAATTACCAACAATTAGAAAGTGATGAAAGAATAGCAATGCTGGAGCAGTTAAAGGACACCCACAGACAGGTACAGTACGGTTGTTGTTATTGTTTTGTCTGTTTGATCAAAATCGTAATCAAAATCATCAAAATGATCGTCAAAATGATCCTCAAAAATCATCGTCGTCATCATCATTTAGTTGTTCTATACAGCACAGCATTAATAAGACTGTCTTAGAGTATGTTTATATATTTGCGTTAATCTGTTAACTTCCTAAGAGAAACTGCTGAATAACTGGTATCATAATTACTTAAAATATAATTACTTATTTAAATACATATGAACATTGTATGCTTCGATTGTCTCTGAACGTGACTAAGGAGTTGTATAACACTACGCAAATGCCGTTCACTGCACCATTGCTTACCCGTCAACAGTTCCAAGTGCGTTAGCGTGCATGCGAGTGCATAAGGGTGCACGCATCGCATCGCATCGCAGTTACTGACAGCCAGAGGATTTTTGCTGCGTACCCACCCAGGTTTTGGGTTTAACCGCAGGTTGAAATTTTTGGTGATGCAGGATGGGGTGGGATTATTTTGTTGAGGAATTTTTACAAGGTAGCTTTTCTTGCTCCTCTGATTTTGTACAGGATGCCATACCATTTTTCCTTACCCCCTGGTGTTTTATTTGATTAATAATGGGGTAAGTTTGGTAACCAAACAGCTCATTTAAAGATTATGGAGTTCAGATTTTACTGCTGTTCGGATTAACTACAGTGTTGCCTCGGGTGCCCACGTGCCATACGGGTAACGGCTAAAGCCTGAAGCGGCGTCTCGTAGTGTCGTAATCTCCAAGAGACCGAACACAGCGGGCTTCTGTGTACTGGAATTTGAGCATAAAATTTTGTAGCCGGACGCCTAATTTCGTCCTCCACGTATGGGAGAAGAGAACCTTGGTGAAGTAACCTAACGGGGAAAGAACGAAACACAGAATAGATGGATCGGAGTCCTCTATTCTGTGCACGCTGAAGGTATGCTAGCCAGCTATCTGCAGCCATGCTCCAGATTTCACAAGCGTACAACATGAGTGGGATTATCAGCACTCAAAAGAGGTGTAACTTTAATCGGACTGGCATCGAGACTGAACCCAGCACTGGGACAGAGAGGCAATAGCATCCTGTACCCGTGCCGATTGGTCCCTGATGTGTCCGCGGATAGTTAGGCTTGTATCAAGTTGGACGCCCAGGTACTTGATGGAATTAGTCCACTCTATCCTGCGGCCGCTAAAGTGACGCAGCTGGTAATCGCTGCTATATGTGTATACACCTGGAACTCAGAAACTTAAAAGCATTTTATACAGGTAAAGCCATAAAAAGTGGGTAAAAATGAGAAGCTATAGCTTGGAAGTCAAAAAAATAAATACAGACTTGCACAACCTGCACTGTTAGTAATTCAGCAGGTTCTATTGGTCATACTTATTGGTTTTAAGTATAAGCGTAATCCAATAAAGGCAAACACGTAGTTTCATAGCCCCGATGTGCAGCGTTATCCTATTTGCTATTTAAACATTAATATTGTTCTACTATATATATTTAACATTTCTTAAAGATAACTTCGATTCAACCCGAAATTGACAAGTTTTCGAGAAAAAAACTTATACTCACATAACAGTACTTAATCACTCATGCATTTCGGTAGAAAATTCCCCGCCGAGTCCAACCCAATCAGAAAAACACTCTCCACGGAGGGTCCCTTACTTTCAGTCCTATGTACTTCGTAAGTGTGAAAGTTGCTAAGGTTACGCAGCGGACGTAGTATGGCAGTTCAATGGGTCAGAACCCTTACGCTATAGGTCAGGAATAGCAATAAAACAAAGAAAATACTGATTGGGCTGAAAATATTCAACAAATGTTATGTAAGCCACGTATGAGTACATGTACTTCCATACTTCCATGCAGCACCGAAAATCTCAAATCCAGCAATTTTCAACCAATCTTGCTGAAAGTTATACCACTTAATTCCGATGCATAGTGGACACAGAATTCAACATTTGTTTTTATATCTTCAATAGTTTTTGAGTAATTAATTTGCGAAATTCAAACTTTTGGCAAAATTCAAACCGCTCCACGTTAGGAATATTATCAAAATTTTAATTTTTCTACTGTAAGAATATTCAGATGGTTATGAAGAAAATACATATCATATGAATTTCTTATACTGCTTTTAGTTCCAGAAGAAAAAATAGGTAGGGAGCAAACAAGAAAAGCCAAAAAATTATTAAACCTTGGATGTTTTATACCAGTAACTTTAAAAATATAATAAATATTACAATTTCATATGATAGAAACCTTTGTTTGTTTCCTAAGGACATGTGTTGACAATTTTAGAGGGACTGAATCAAAACTGCATCGTTTGGAACATTTTGAATAACAAAAAATGTTGAAAGAACTATAACTGAGTAAATCAAATTTGAAAATACAAAACCTTTTTCCTTCTCAGCTACATGCCTTGAAGTAGTAGACTAAAACCCTCCAGATAGATAAGTTGGACCCTCTTGCCTCTTACTTCCCTATTCTGCAACAGTTTTCCTCAATTTTAGTTTACTTCTGCATGTTTTACAAGTTACCTTCGCAGAAATTGCTGAATGAAGTAAGCGTAATTGGTCCTTCCCTTGGCTAATTTTTATATATGTTGGTGAAATCTGTGTTTATTATGTCTGACTGCAGATTGAGTGAGGCAGAACAAACAGAAGTTAATTCACTGATGTTTGATGTCACAGAAACCTGAAGTCTCTTCTTTGAAACAAATGCTTTTTGTGCAATTATGGCATATCATGTTATGTAAACATTCATTTGCATTTTGTGTCTTACCCAATGTACATCTGCTCAGGATTTCATCAGCTACCAGCCCTTGGTACACATGCATTAGTTTCCTTACCACATCAGGCCTCAAGTATGTTCCCATTGTTGTGTTATGTTTAGGTGTTTCTTCCCAAGTATCGTTTAGCCTATTCATTATCCTATTTACACAGCCAACAGAAGGTCAGTTGTTCAAATCATGTTTTACCTATAACATATATAACAGTTATATGCACGTTTTACTGTATAAAATACCTTTGTAAATGTTAAATGGCACGCTAAAACTCATCAACTATATACAAAGAGTATGTAGTTTAACGAGAAACGCTAGAATACACCGACCGTTGGAAACTCACACAAAAGCAAAACTATAAACATTATTATTTGCTTTCAATGTTTGCAGCCAGTGTTTTGTTTCCATGGTGCCACCTATTGTAATAAATAACCACCATACCAATACACAAAATTCCACTAGAAACTTTGCCCGATAATTTCAAATGTATTAATTTAGTACATCAATTGAACTCAAATGACAGAATCCTGTGTATCAAAGAGCCGGCATGCACGTACACACGGACATTTAAATTGTCATGTGAGGGTATTTAAATGCCGGAAACTAATAAATTTAGTTGGATTATGATACTAGAAGGTTCAAAGTATTTTATTAGCTCAAAAACAAAATATATATATATTTTATTTCCCCATATTTTTAGACAATTTCGGTGCTGTATTTCCTTAAGAAATGACACAGAGTGTGAAGTGTACAAGGCAGTGTAATAGTAGTTTCGAGTTTTATTTGGAAAAGGTATTAAAGTTTATAAATTTATAAAAAATATATGTAATTTTGTGATTGGCCGTAGTAATAACTGTATGACGTAATGTTGTGACGTGGTATTAAATCGGCCAATCACAAAATTAAAATAGGAGTAACGAAAAATCAGTAATCTTGGTAGAGATGTTTGGTAATCGTGAGTGTGATGATTAGTGGTGCAGGATTAAGAACTTTTATGTAATAGTTGCAACTGTTTAAATATAACAAAGTAAGAATTTATCGATATGTTGGAAGTAACCTGCAAGTGACTGAGAAAAGAAGTTCAAGTAAAATGTAATCTAAATAATACAATTAAATAGTTAAAAAATTTGAGTTTTTCGAAACTTTATTCCGAACCACGCCTGAAACCAAGATTCTCGTGACTCTTATTTAATCAAACACAATCATCAAGAAACAACTCAAAATACAACGAATTCACCCTGTTATATCTGACCTCGACGTGGGTCTTCGAAAAGTCAACGTGCATCCCATCTCAAACATAGAAATCCCGCACCAAATTGCACCCGAACGTGTGGCTGATTAAGATGGAGACAAATTAACTACGGAAAAAGAATTCCTGTCCCAGCAGTCAATCTGCTTTACGTACAGATGCATTACTTTGTCATGACAGGAATCCTGCGCGGTAGGGATGAATAGCAACTGTGGTGGGGATAGTGCACCTATCGCCACAATGCGTCACACGCGTAAGATTACGAGAGGGGAGGGCGGTGCATAAGGTGTCTGAAAACAAATTTCATTCTCGAAGCCAGTTTTGCAGCTCTTATAAACTAAGTTGTAATTCTTACTATGGTAGCAATCTCCACGCTTTTGTTGGATCTTGAATAGTAGATACGCATTTGGAACAAAACCCTGTTCTCCTCCAGCAGGCATGATAAGCAACTGTCGGCCTTTCAATATCGCTGCAGAGTCCCTGTAACGTATTTCACTCCAGGCATATGGTCCAGTATGTTCTGTATTTATGTAAGTTTCATCCATATAAACTATATAAACTTCACTTCGACATCTCCGAATATTTCGTAAATACTTAAGCCCTTTTGCACGTATGGTGCGATGATCAATTAAACTTTTTCTGTCACGCTTAGTGTTTTTTTTTTTTTCAAATAATCCTAGCTTTAAAAGAACTCTACTTATTGTTCAGACACTGCCTTGAAAGTCAGTAGAATTTTTAAGCTTCATAAGCAATTTCTTCAAAGTTGGTCTTTGTTTTTCTGTGTTTTAAAAATTATTCACAGTTCACCTAAATATTTCTGAATTAAAACATCCAAATTAGATTTTGTGTATGTTCTTAATCTTTGTTTACTGGACATAGAGAAGGACGTTGTTGCACTAACACCAATGGCTTTTCTTTCCTTAATAACTCACCTAAACTGCTTTCAGACACAACTGTTGTCTCAGATACCCTTTCCCATATTTTTAAAGCAGACCCAGACCATTGTTCCTTTTTTTATAAATCTATGGATATTGGTTATTACTTCTTGTGTTTTTAAATATAGCACTTGGTTTCCTAATGTGCTGCTAGGAGGTGTCATTTCTAAATGATCTCTTGGAACCAGGAGACAAGCACATTTTGAAACAAGCTCTAGTATTACCGAGTAGATGTGCACGTGTTTAATTGCTCGCAACTGGTACGCAACTGACCTGCCCTCCCTTCCAGTTGCAACCGTTCTGAGGTGGACTCATTCAGATACCACTGCGCATCGCTCTGCACTTTTCAAGATCAAGAAATACATCTGTACTTATGTTCACTGTCGGTCTGGTTGGCTCATTGGTTAGGCGCTAACCTATTGATACTCATGGTAGCGGGTTCGAATTGTACTAATTACCTTCGATTCTTAAATATGCTTAAAAGTGACTACCTCATGTTCGGTAAAACTTTTATTCCAGAAGAGAAGAGCATTGTAAATATCCAAACGAATTTAAATCTCGCAGTGTTGTCGTTTTGTCACTTGATAACTATTAACACAACAAATTAGCCGGTTGTACCTTCTATTTTGCATTATTGAATGTAACGCCGCAAAGTCGATAGCGTTTTAGTATAAAACCCTTGTACGCTACATGCATAAATTTGGTGAAATAATTCAACAATCGCTTCGGCTTTGTTTGATATGTTCTGAGTGCTGGTGAACATATCGAAAGCAAAGTGCGCATGAGAAGGGTATCGTTTTGCATGTGCACCTCCGTGTAATACACATTTCAGCAACGATGGCACTATTGAAAATTTATTTAATCCTTCTCCTGATTTTACATGTAATTCCCTGCAATAAATATTGATGAAGCGTGCATTTAATCCTTTGCTGATAGCAGATTTTCGCTAATGTTCTGTCTAAACTATCACTCGTAATTATTGAACCAGGAAACTGTTGTAATCGGCACCGTGCTGCAGCGAGCACCCAGCAAATAACGGCGATATACGATAACTTTAGTGTTGCCAAGATATATATCAAAATGTACTTTTCCCTACTTTAATGGATAATCGAATTTGTATCTACTATTCATTCAATTGACAATGTAGTCTTTATCGTTAAAGTCCCAAAAAAAACTACAGTACAATTCAGCAAGTTAAGTGGATTGGCGTAAGATTGAGACTCGAGTGAGCGAGTGAGTGAGTGAGTGAGTGAGTGAGTGAGTGAGTGAGTGCCCGTGACAACCGATCAATTGGGTCTCGAATTTGGGAGATCCCCGATTAGATTCCGTCTAATCTCATCATAACCTTGAACTTTTCGTGAGTGTACCTAGTCGATAGACGAATCCTGAGATGGTTGTTCATCAGCCACAAGTTTGTTCCTCAGATTTCCCTTTCTTGTATGTCCTCATCTCTCACATATGCTTCTAAGTTTGGAGACATACTGGACAAATAGTACGGATGCTTGCTCAAAGGAAAGGTACTGCCATGTACTGTACAGTCTGATTTTTAAAAGAAGATACCTGAATGTCATCTGTTTCTCCACGTGGGTACTTGCAGTGCTGCCCACCACATTTTTGTTGTAATTTACGTCCTACAACGTTAAGTTATATCGGAAGATGAATGGAATGGGTGAAATGATGCTCAAATGAGTCCGGTGTCCATAGAGCTTAGAGCTACCCGACATTCGTCAGGATAAGGGAAAACCCCAGGAAAACCTTATCCAGGTAACTCACCCTGACCGAGATTTGAACTCGGGACCTCTTGAACGTGAGGCAGACATGGTACCCCTACGCCAGGGCAGGCCATTCCCGCCTTCCCGTGCGAAACACTGTCATTCCTGATTGAGGAGCGTGACGTCACTGAGAATACAAAGCAAGAGCCCTTACACGTGAATGTGCGTAATGCAATATTATGATTGCACATTATTAGATAAGATAAGGCACTGATGCATGCAAATTCCACAAT